>ML778740.1:739903-755127 GCA_009831015.1 Picea engelmannii
TCCGCTGGAGGGAAGAGGAACCATTGTCCCTTTCTACAACGTGTGCTTTGGTTTTTTGTTAATAGATCATGTCTTAAAACCATTGGGAACTCCTTTGTCTCACGTTTGAAGTTTTGTTCATCGTTGTAATGTTATTTGTTTTTTAGTTCTTAGTTAGATTTTATTTCGTTTGGTTTTCTATTGTATGTTAACCCATTTTGATTCACAGCAAACCTGTTCTGCCCTGCTGAGCCCAACAGGGCATGCTAGTGCTCCCATTCTTGCTCACCAGGCGACGATTCGAGCACGAACAGTAAGGATAAAGGATGAAGACATTAGCAAGACCACCTTTAGAACAAGGTATGGTCATTACGAGTTCACAGTGGTGTCGTTTGGGTTGTCGAACACACCCATTGTTTTTATGTGTTTGATGAATGATGTATTCGGGGAATATCTAGACAAGTTTTTCATAGTCTTCCTGGATGAAATTCTGGTGTATTCCAAGTCGGAGGAAGAGCATGAACAACATATGAGGATGGTGTTGCAGGTGCTAAGGGAGCACCAACTGTATGCCAAGTTGAGCAAATGCTCGTTTTATCAGGAGAAGATCCATTACTTGGGGCATATTATCTCGAAGGATGGGATAGATGTAGACCCTGAGAAGATTGAGGCCATTAGAGTCTGGTCAACACCAAAGAACGTGGCAGAAGTTAGATCCTTCATGGGTTTAGCTGGTTATTACAGAAGGTTTATAGCATGGTTCTCGAGGATAACTCACCCTATCACTTTCTTGCAACGAAAGGAGAAGAAGTTTCAGTGGACAGAGGATTGTGAGAAAAGCTTTCAAAAATTGAAGCAACTGCTAACTAGTTCTCCAATCTTGAAGATTGCAGATCCAAACGAAGATTTCGTGGTATACACTGATGCGTGCAAAGAAGGACTGGGAGGAGTCCTCCATCAGAATGGGTTCATAATTTGTTATGAATCCAGAAAGTTGAAAGAGCATGAAAGGAACTATGCCACTCATGATTCGGAGTTGGCAGCCATAGTACACACTCTAAATAAGTGGATACATTACCTCATGGGAAGGAGGTTCAAACTGAGAACAAACCATAACGTTTTGAAGTATTTGTTTGATCAACCAACCTTGAACGCTAGGCAGAGTAGGTTGTTGGAGTTTCTCTATGAGTACAATTTTGATATCAAGCATATCAAAGGGAAGGAGAATAAAGTGGTTGATGCACTCAACATGAGAGTACACGAATTACATGCTACAACCATTAGCATGTACTGAACTGATATAAAGAGTAGAATTTTAGAAGCTGCAAATGCAGATTTGTAGTACATGGAGTTGGTAGAAAAGCTACAACAAGGTGAGATGCCATAGAAAGTGGAGAATTATAAGTTGGAAACTAACGAAATACTTTTGTACACGAACAAAATTTATGTACCTAATGTACAGGACTTGAAGCGTATGATTTTGCATGAAATGCATAATGTGCCTTATGCAGGGCACCCTGGATATCAGAAAACCGTGGCAACAATCAAGAGCCATTACTTTTGGCCAGGTATGAAGAAATATATTGGTGAATACATCGCCAGATCTATGGAGTGCCAGAAGGTTAAAGATGAGCATAGGCACCTAGTGGGGTTGTTGCAACATTTACCCATTCCTGAGTGGAAGTGGGAAGTGGTGACAATGGATTTCATCACGGGATTGCCTAGAACAGATAAGCAACATGATTCAATTATGGTGGTGGTGGACAAGCTTACGAAAGCTACCCATTTCATTCCATTAAAGACTACTCACAAGGCAACAGACGTTGTTGACGTCTTTATGAAGGAGGTGGCATGATTGCACGAAATTCCCAAGACAATTGTGTCCGACAGAGACCCAAAATTTACCTCAAATTTATGGAAAGTGTTATTCAAGGGGTTTGGAACGAATCTGAACTTCAATACAACTTATCATCCCAAGTCTGATGGATAGACAGAGAGGGGGAACAAAGTAATAGAAGACACATTAAGGATGTATGTGATGGACAAACTGTCTGAATGGGAAGACTACCTACACTTGGTAGAATTCGCCTACAACAATGAGTATCAAGTATCATTGAAGATGAGCCCATTTGAAGCACTTTATGGAAGAAAGTGAAATACTCCAGTAAGCTGGGATAATCCAGCTGATAGGGTAGTAGTTGGGCCAGAGTTGCTCAAGGAAATGGAAGAACAAATGCTAAAAACTAAGCAGAATTTAAAGGTTGCCCAAGACATGTAGAAAAGTTATGCTGATAGGAAAAAAATCCACAAAGAGTTCAAAGTGGGTGATCATGTTTTCCTAAAAGTAAAATCCAATAGAAGTTCCCTGAAGCTGGGAAACTGCGCCAAGTTGGCAGCCAAATTTTGTGGACCATTTGAAATCCTAGAAAGAATTGGTCCAGTTGCATATATGCTTGCATTACCTGCATCCATGAATGTACATAATATGTTTCATGTTTCATTGCTTAAGAAATATATACCTGATGCTAATCATGTAATTGATTGGAATGTGATTCAGGTGGAACAAGAAGGTGTCTTGCAAGTGCATCATGTGCACATATTGGATCGGAAAAACAAACAACTCCGGAATCGATCCATAGGGCTTGTAAAGTTCCAATGCACTTGGTACAGTCCCGAGGATGCGACTAATGATGGGGGACTAATCTTCCACAAGGTGGGTAAGGGAAAAGGGGCTAAAATTTTGTAAAGATAGGCTAAGTGTTGAGCCTAGGGGATAATATTAGGGGATTAAGTCCTTAGGAATAATAATTTATCATTATTCCAAAATCTGTGTGAAATTTATGTCTGTATCCTAAGTTCCTGGAAAGGGGAATGTGTGCAAAAAGGGAATGCATGCTGATGGAGCACATGCAACCTCATGGGTGACATGTGTCGGCCTAGACACATGCAATTTAACCCAAGACTTGAGCTGTGATGGAGGTTCGCCCTCCAGTCTACCTCTTGTCTGTCTGAACTGAGAAAGCTCTGCGTCTGAGTTTGGTAAGCCTCACAAAGATATGAAACTCGAATCCAGGGATGTTTCCTGGAGAAACCGATACCACTGTGTCCGAGCCGTCGAGTCTGTTTTCGACCTCTGTGTGAATTGCTTGTCACGCATCCTGCAAATGGGTGTTATCCGAATCATGATGTGTTTTAGTGGCCTGTTGCCATTTTCCTGTTTCCACACCCCATTTCCCTGTTGCTTCTGTCACCTGCGAGCTATCCCAAGATATTGTCGTTGCTGTCATCCTGAACTTGTGGGAATTGAATTGGAAATTGGTGGAAGAATCAGGTTTTCAGGCCCGTGGTAGAAGAGGCAGGTTGCCAAGCCTGTGAGCAACTCTCTCCAGGTGAGGGAGTCTACTGGGAAGTGGTTTTTATCCCAGAAAGAGTCCAGTACCAGCTATAGATCTCTGAGAATTCCTGATCTGTCCTGTTGCTAAGGCTTAGAGGGGAGGTGAAGCATCGATGGAATGTGCTTGTGAAGGTGTATACTCTCGGGTGGAACATGCATGTGGGGACTGAGAGTCTGTGAGTAGTGGGCGTAAGAAGGCTTCTGGATAGAATCCTTCCGATTGTTCTGTGCAATATTCTCGTAACCTCAACCTAGTCTAGGATTCCCTTACCTTGGGTGGAGCTTAGTCCCAGCTCGGGGGTGATCCACTATTGAGCGTGATGAGCAATGAGGTCTAAGGCTGGGAGGTTCATGGAAGGTCTGCACGTGGTTGGTGGAGTTACTACAGTTCCAAAGATAAGTGTCATTATGTATTTTAATTATGTACTTAATTAGAGTGCATGTCTGTGATGCTTGCAATATTATCATGTATTCCGTTGCAATGATATTTACTGTTGATTTCAATCATTCTGTATGTTAGCAGTAATTATATGTTTACTCTGTTAAGCCATTTCATTCTCATTTAAATACATACTACATAAATATGAGAATGTTTCTGCGTAGTCGCGTTGCCTGGTAAGTGGGTTGATAGCCCAGGAATGTTACATTATGGTATCAGAGCTAAAAAGGCTTAGTTAAGGCAATGTTGGTAGCATTTATCCCCCTGTTGGGTGATGGGGATGTTACACTTATGTGCCACAATTGAGGAAGCCAGAGTAAAATATTTCAAAAGGTATGCCAACAGTAGTACCAAATCAAATACAATACATGTGCTTAATGTACATCCAAATCAATTATGAAAAATATACAATGTGTATGCATATTTGTTTTCTTTTATGTTCGATGTACACATGTTTGTATCAGAAAACGTTTGACAAGTGACATGGGCATGAGTAGTCAATCATCACAAACATCAACACAACGAAAAGGCCAAAGGTAAAGATTCATAGATTATGCTCTTGCTATGTTTAGGAAACAAATATCCTCAGTTATTTATTCTACTGTGCCATGGTAAATATGTTTATGTCATTTACAAAACATGTTTTTTAGTTCACAAGAACTATCGACAAGTACAAGTGAAATGTCCAACATAGTGCAAGGTCTAGAGAATAAGAGGTATGGTTACAAAACTCTAATTTGCATACTTTATCCAAATTGTACATATATTAAAGCTTGTCATATTTGAGAATATGCTTGCATATAAGAATGTTAGCTTATATATTTTGTCTACTGCTCATGGGTTTGAGAAAATTTTGCCAACCGAAAACACTCTTAAAATTGGAACATGGTTTACATTTGGGCCACCAAAAATACTATTAAAATAAAATAATATGAATAATATTGAAATAAATGTAAACAAAATATCTTTAAACTTGAACGAGAGTTTGTCGAGCTCTAAGTATATTTCATAGCTGAAAATGTTTTTTCCATAGTTAATGTGTTTCTACCGCTTGATAATTATTAGACTAAGTGTTGTTGTGTGAGGGATAAAGTTATTTTCTCCCTTTCTTTTCCCTCTTATATACTTACCCATTTTTCCCTTTTCTTCTTCCTCTCTATTATCCCTTTCTGGTTCTATAATTAGTCCCGTTTATATGATCGTGGGTTCCCAGGGTGGAAGAATGACAAATCCTCATCTCCATATATATCCTCACATCACGAGTCCCATCAACCACCGTTCCTTTCCATACTTAGCCAATTTTATGACTGTGGGTTCTCAGGTTGGCGCTATCGAACTCTCATTCCTAGTGTTCCGTGATATACATCTTGCACCCAAAACTTTCATGATCTACAATTAGACCCCACCTACATATGACGAGTTTGTTTGATTGCCCCACCTTTCCATACTTAGTCGATTCTTGAAAGTTTTGTGGGTTCACGAACTCCCGGGTTCACAAAAGTTTCAAAGCATTCTTCGCTCCCCTCCATCCCTGCCACCTTCGCCCCTTCCCAATGCACATTAATTATGCTTTTACTAGTGACAATGCACCACATAGGTTCTAAAATATTGACATTAATCATCAAAAATCTCAAGGACATCTCCCATTAAAACACATCAATGGGAGAATATTATGGGATTTGATGATTTTTTTGTGTCGATCTTGAATTAGAAAAAAATGTTGGTTTTTATTTTTTTATTTTTTTTAAGGCATCATCATAGTAAGAATGCAACATTATGCTATCCCATTGTCATCTACAAAGGTGTTGACGTCATGTCCCTCTTTAATGTTGTGCATATATTACAACTTGTCATATTTGAGAATATGCTAGCATATAAAATTTTAAGTCATATCTTTTGTCTATTGCTTAAGGGTTTGAGAAAAATTTGTGAGCCGAAAACACCCTTCAAAATTCGAACATGGTTTACATTTGGACCACAAAAATACTATTAAAATAAAATAATATGAATAATATTCAGATAAATATAAACAAATTTTCTTTAAACTTGAACCTGAATTTGTCGAGCTCCAAGTATATTCCATAGCTGAGAATGGTTTTCCCATAGTTAATGTGTTTCTATCACTTGATAATTATCAGAATAAGTGTTTTTGTGTGAGGGATAAAGTTCCTTTCTCCCTTTATTTTCCCTCTTCTATACTTACATGTTTTCCCCTTTTCTTCTTCCCCTCTATTATCCCTTTCTGGTTCTATGCTTAGTCGCATTTTTATGATCATGGGTTCTCGGGTTGGCAGACTGACAGATCCTCATCTCCATCTATATTCTCACATCATGAGTTCATCCAACTGTCATTCCTTTCCATACTTAGCGAATTTTATGACCGCGGGTTCCCGGGTTGGCACTATCGAACTCTCATACCCCGTGTTCAGTGATATACATATTGCATCCAAAACTTTTGTGATCTACAATTTGACCCCAAACTCCTTGAACTCGCAAGATTCACTCTACCTATGATGAGTTTGTCTAAGTCTGTCTGACCACCCCACCTTTCCATACTTGGTTGATTCTTCACCTCTTGTTTTCATAGATTCGTAGGTTCGCTGACTCCCGGGTTCACAAAAATTTCAAAGCATTTATCGCTCCCGTCCATCTCCGCCACCTTCATACCCTTCCCAATGCACATTAATTATTCTTTTATTAGTTACAACTCACCACACATGTTCAAAAATATTGGCATTAATAAGTGAAAATCTCGAGGACATCTCCCATTAAAACACATTAAACCAAGATTTACGGGAGATTGTATAATCATCCTCCAGTGTTCATTTTAAATACTACCAGGACACAATTACTGTCACATGTTGCAATACAAAAAAATCTTCATCAAAGCATTATCTTTTCTCACATTCACCCCAGTCACCTGAACTAACTGATAGTTTGATCTACCAAATCAACCTCCCTATTATAGAATTGGTAGAGGTGAATATTATAGGATTTGAATTTTTTTTACTGTGAATCTTGAACTGGAAAAAAATGTTGGTTATTTCAGTTTTTTTAAGGCATTATGCCCCGCCTTTCCATACTTAGTCGATTCTTCACCTCCCATTTTCACAGATTCACGGGTTCCCAGACTCCCAGGTTCACAAAAGTTTCAGAGCATTTTTTGATCCCGTCCATCCCCGCCACCTTCGCACCCTTCCCAATGCACATTAATCATGCTTTTATTAGTGACAACTCACCACACAGATTCAAAAATATTAGCATTAATAAGCAAAAAGATCGAGGACATATCCCATTAAAACACATTAAACCAAGATTTACGAGAGATTATATTATCATCCTCCAACGTTCATTTTAAATACTATCAGGAGCAAAGGAACGTTCTCATCACCTTATGGCTGCATCTAGACAACATTTCTTTGGAGATACGCTCATTATTTTTGGGCGCGAGGACTAGATTTTTTAGTGGTCCAGAGCTTATTACTACTACTCATCCCCTTCTTCCCAAAAGGAAGTTATCTGGACATCTAGAATTGCACGAGCAGGTTGTGTCCCCGAAGTTTTTGACTGTAATGAGTTGGTCACTTGGTGCACCGAAAATTATATTTCGAACCAATGGATTATCCAGTTGTGGGACCATTCTTGAGTCTCCCTATCACCTCAAGTATTTCGAAAGATGTTAAGACTTCCCAAGCCAACGATTACTTTCAAGGGCGAGGATTGCAGGGAGTTCTTAAAGAAGCATGCCAATGGATTGGACCTCTTATCGTATTTCTTAGAGGACCCAACAACCATCCCTGAGGACATCACCAGATTACATGTTAGTGCATTCAAAAACCCTTTCCTGGAAATTGCATGGCTTTTCACGAGGATAACGGGACAATAAAGTACAACCAGCATCTCTCGGATGTTTCTTTATATTTTATATTTTACGGTGAAGGAACAAGCCATCTTTGATTGGGGCAAGTTGATTTCCATTGAAATCTCTTCCCAATTATTGCAATACAAAATCCATAAGAAATTCTTTATGTCATCTTATTTAATTTCTGTGATAGCGCATTGCTATCCATTCCCCGGATTATCTTTGTATAAGAAGGTCAAATGCGAATTTGACCTAGTAACCTTCTGGTACCAGACATTATGGAGACATAAGGCCCCCCAACATTTTTATGAACTCTTTAATGATTTTGTCTCAGTTTTTAAAGGGTTGATATTTGGAAAGGATTTTCCCCGGATGTCTAACCAGGCGAGCAAGTTCCTAGATAGGAAGGGAACACTAGAAAAAATAGAGAACTATAATGTTATAAGGATTTTTGGATCCAAAGAAAATACTTCCTTCCTTCCATGTCATATATTTGATACAATGTTTTTTGCTGAGATAGCAAGGCAATACACCTACTAGTTGCATTTTTTCCATGAAAAGAGAAAAAAACAATTCATGCCCCTGCCTTGGAAGGTCGGGGGTTTCATACTCAGGAATATGAACAAGATTGACGGATTCGCGGGCCACTTCCACAGCCTTGATTTGAAATATGTTGAAAAAGTAAAAGGGTTCAACCCTAATGGTATTTTTGTAGAACACCTATTGGTTGCCGGTTTCAACAATTATTTCATTAACACTATCCTGAATGAAGACGAAGATAATGCCTCAGGCAATATTTCTCATGACACTGATGACCTTGGGACAATACTCAACACCAATGAGTCATACAAGTAGAAACGAAAAGGTCCGGGTGAGAAAAGTGCCCAATCCCTCACTGCCACACCCAATACTACAACATCTCGGGGCACCACTCCAACGACCTACCCAAGTAAGAAAGTCACACAGTTCTTCAGGCGGAGGAGGAGATAATAAGCCTCCCTCTGGAAAATTTGAAAGTTCTCATAAACTTCCCGCGAGCAAAAAACTAAAAAAAATTGTGCAAGAAGAGGAGGGACCGAGGGGAGAAAGTGAGATCCACGATCTCTCCCTTGAAGATATGGAACTAGAAATTGACATTGACAAAATGTTCCCCGATGATGACCAACTAGAGAACACTTCTCCCCAAAACCCTCAGATGGAAATAATTGGGACCGATACCTTCGATGAAGAAGAGTCTTTTGTATTTCAGAGCGTTGTCTTTGACAACGAATCCAAAAAATTGGTTATTGAAAAGAGATATGTAACGAATAAGAAAGATAAATCTCATTCAGAGATTAACCTACGGAACATGCGACCTTCCCAGATCTCCCAAATACATCGAGCAATTGGAGATTCTCTAGAAAACTCTATTAATGATTTTGAAGCGGAGAACGTTAGGTTAAAGGAGTGAATCAAAGAATTTGAGGGATATATGATGCCCCTTCCATTGTTGGCTAGTCCTTTAGAAATGATCGGGCCTACAACACCTGCGAAAAAGTTAAAAGGATCAACAATCATTCTCACATTAGCCTGAGGCTATGTGGAAAATAATATAAAGAGAAGAATGGAATTAATAACAAAATCTTGGGAGGTGTCAACAAGATGTCATGAGTATCTACAAGAAGATTTGAAAAACGAGCAAGGTTTCTACCTCGATGCAGTTGTACCATTTGGTGTTAAATTTAATGGTATGACGGAATTGAGAAGAAGAGAAGAGGATCTCCCTTCCCTGGATCGAATAAACCAACTAAATGCATGCTGGAAAGAAAAGGTAAAAACCCTGAATGGTATCGTTCAAGCATGTAGCTAGGCCATATCTAGAAGAGACAAACTATTCAAGAAGCTAACTGAGATAGATATAGATGGAAACACCAATGAAGTCCAAGACCCGAAATTGATATTCAACTCGTTGTTATTAACCAAGCAAGCATTTGATGAACAAGTTGAGATCTATAAAGGACTATCATTTGAAAATTTCTATGGCATTCTTGAATATGGTGAAGATGACGTGAAAAAATGGCTAGTTGATTATTAGATTAAAAACCAAGATATTGAAGAAGCATTGCACAACATCTCTATTGATCTAAGGGACTTGGAAATTGAACTCTTCAATATAAAAATCCGGCATGAAATCAATGTGGCGCCCATGAGGAGCTACATCGAGGAGTGGTTCAAAACGACCATCAACAAGATTACCAATGAAGGGAAAAGGACAGTTGAGACGGTTCCCCTAGCCACCGATGAAATCCATAAAAGGACATCAACAAGAAAATGACAAGGCATGAGATACCATCATAATAATTTCATATTGATCACATTATTCTATCTTTGTCAATGTCTTCATCCAGTTACTCTACCTCTTTAAATAGAAAGTTTTAACCGAGGACTTGCAGTTTTCTCTTTCTTCTTGCCAGGTCTTGTTGTCTTCCATCACCAACTTTATTCTTTCTACAAGCTTGATTCTTGTACATATTTTCTTTATGGTCTACGGGAGCCCCAATCCTAGTCATTATGACAAACACATTTAAATTTCAGAGAATATGTACTAAACTATATATTTTTTTACAAATTCCAAGAGAGCTATTTTGGGAAATAATCTCGACTACATTTTGTAACCCAGATTATCTGAATATAAAATATTTGAGGTTGTTGTATCATTATCTTTTTTTTCTGCCCATGTATCACAATGTCAAAGTTATCTTATGCATGCCCATCATTTTCTTTTAATTTATATGTGATCAGATATCATTGCACCTGCTATGATGGATGTGAGCAAGTTAATTTTACAAATATATAGTGTTTTACAATGTTTAACATTGTTTTATTGAATTTTTGTAATCTTAAAAAAAGTTTAAATAATTTTCGTGGATACATATTAGTTAACATGTTGAGTGCAAATTTATGGTGTTTTTCAATGTCTAATGTTGTTTTATTGAATTTTGTATATATATTTTTAAATTAACTCATTTTCCAGTACAACTATTAATAGATGAATTCAACATCTTTCTACAAGAAATTAAGAGTATATTTGATTCATAATTAAAAATTCATAATAAGGTTTTTTTTCCCCTTCCCAGTACTTCCATTTAAATAAAAGCTACTCTATTGCGACATCTGCAACTTTCACTCCTTACATTTTAGATGCAAGAATAATTTCTGATAGGGTATCAGATTCAAGTAGGACATAGTTTTGTGGCCAGTGGCCCTCTAACAAAGACAACAAATCAGTGGACATATACAACATGGAAACTTAGGTGTTGACATCATGTTCCTGTTTAATATTCTGCATATATTACAGCTTGTTATATTTGAGAATATGCTTGCATATAAAAATGTCAATTCGTATATTTTTTTTTTGTCTATTGCTTATGGGTTTGAGAAAAATTTGTGAGCCGAAAACACCCTTCAAATTGGAACATGGTTTACATTTGGGCCAAAAAAATACTATTAAAATAAAATAATATGAATAATATTGAAATAAATATAAACAAATTCTCTTTAAACTTGAGCTTGGCTTTGTCGAACTCCAAGTATATTCCATAGCTGACAATGTTTTTCCCATAGTTAATATGTTTCTATCATTTGATAATTATCATACTAAATGTTGTTGTGTGAGGGATAAAGTTCTTTTCTCCCTTTCTTTTCCCTCTTCTATACTTACCCGATTTTCCCTTTTCTTCTTCCCCTCTATTATCCCTTTCTGGTTCTATACTTAGTCACATTTCTATGATCGTGGGTTCCCAGGTTAGCGGACTGACAGATCCTCATATCCATCCATATCCTCACATCATGAGTCCGATCGATCGTCGTCCCTTTCCATACTTAGCCAATTTTATGACCGCGGGTTCCCGGGTTAGCGCTATCGAACTCTCATGCCCTGTGTTCCGTGATATACATCTTGCACCCAAAACTTCTATGATCTACAATTCGACCCCAGACTCCTCGAACTCGCAAGATTCATTATACCCGGGTTCACAAAAGTTTCAAAGCATTTATCGCTCCCTTCCATTCCCGCCACCTTCGCGCCCTTCCCAATGCACATTAATTATTCTTTTATCACTGACAACTCACCACACAGGTTCGAAAAGTTTGGCATTAATAAGCAAAAACCTCGAGGACATCTCCCATTAAAACACATTAAACCACGATTTATGAGAGATTATATTATCACATATCTTCTTTACATTTTACGTTTCATATTACTTTATGTGAAGATTTCATTGCATATTAATTACTTTATTCTTGCCATGTATTTGTGGGTAGATCGTTTTTCAATAATTGTAAATTAAGATATAAGTTATATTTTCAATGCCTTAGTGTATATGTATTCAATGAAATTTCAACATAAGTTTTAATACTTATTTTTTTTTTATCATTCGATTTCTAAAAAACAATTGAACATAAGTTTTAATATATATATATATATATATATATATATATATATATATATATATATATATATATTCTCATTTAATTATATATATTTAAACTTTGATTTGCTTGTTGTTAAAGATCTATTTTAATTATCCTTTACTTAGCATATTGTTAATTTCAGTTTTTTTAACAATAATCCTCGTCTATTCCCATCTTTTAACGTGTCTATATTGCTGAATTTCAGTAGATGTCAATAATCATCATCATCAATAATTATACGGTGCCAACAATCATCTCCATTTCCAAATCTACTTGGCAGGGACTAAGATGCCACACAACACTTGTTTTATTCTCTTATTCCTAACTTCATAGTATTATTTTATTGTCTTTCCTTTATTCCTATTTATCTTATTCCTTCTAAATTTTTTTATTTCATTCTCTCATTTCACATTAAAAGTCAATTTAATTTATTTCATATTTAATTCATATCATATTTTAATTTTCTTGCTAGTGAATTAAAGGCTTCTCCCAATGCTTTATTATTACTTTAATCTCAATGGATTTGTTTATTATCCTATCACACTCCCCTAATTTAAAAATATTATATTTTTAATCTTATTTTTCAATGATTATTTATATATATAAAAATTATTTCCAATGACTCGCTTCTAATTTTCTTTCTTTAAATCTCTTCACGAGCTCTCATTTTATCCTTATCATAGATTTTCATGTCCATAATGACGGGTGGAGTGTCCACTTAAAATATTGGACATTTCATAAACTTACACACAATTTACTTCTAGAAAGATTAACAATAAGATCTTCCTTGTTGTTGACTCCAAGGCATATAGATCTTCAAGCACTTCGATATGTAAGGACAACATTGACTTTGGTTAGGCACCTTGGGATATTGGTATGTTGATTATTTCGTGCTATGACTTCTATGATTTGGGTGTCGATACAATACCCTAGCAAGTTGATCCTTCATAATCTTTGGTTTAATCTTTTCATGATTTACTTATGTCGTCAATGACAATATTTGACATTTTTGTATTTCTAGTGTGACAACATCCTTTGACTAACATATGACTTCATCAATCGTGATCAATGGTACTCCAACCATCACTAAATCTGTAGATGTCACTTTATTGTTGAATTGCTTCTTGAACTCAATTTTTGGTTGCTCTTTCATTGATAATACTTCATTAATGATGACATTAGGTTTTTCCATGTTGATTGAGTAGGTGTTAGTACCCTTGTCCATAGATTGGTTATTTTGTTGTGTATTCTTCTCATTCTTCTACTTCTTCATTTATGCAAGTAGAGTTTTATTACGATTTCTCAAACGGGAGATTTCATTGTCTTTTGTCAATAGTTTTTCACTAATATTTTTAGACTCTCTTTGGGGAGAATTTTTTATATTGTTTGTTGTTGTGACTCTTTTATATATTGTTGGAATTTGCAAAATTTTGTATCTTGACACTCAAATTTCCTTCAGGTTTGCACACTTTCTTAGTCTTTGTTAATAAGGATTTTGTTCAAATCTCTATTTTTCCCTTCTAATTGACGTAACTTTGTTGTGGTGACAAATTGGTTTCATTAATACTCAAATTCATTTTTTGAATTCATTTGTCTTGTTAACCTCCTATTCTAATTTACATTGTAGCCAAGCATGTACCTCATTTATGATGGATTGGTTTTGTACAATAATTTATTTACTTTAAAGTCATTCTTGTTTGAAACTTCTAGATTGAAGAAAACTAGTCGTTTCGCTCCATTGAACAAACACGTGTCCCTATCCCTATCCCTTGTGTTAAAAACATAAAGACCATTGGAGTCTTGTTCAATTTGTACAAATCCTAACTCACTCTCTATTGAAATAAATATAACAAAGAATAGCCTCAAAGTAACTTGGAAGACCAAGTCTTTTGATTTATATGTCCTTTTCAAATCCTCCAATTAACATTTTGTCATTTTAAGTGATTTAATGAATTCCCCAATCTATTGATGATGGCCATGGACCCAAGATTTATAAGCTAAATCCATTTTTTTTATATGTCCTTTTCAACTCCTCCAATTAACATTTTGTCATTTCAAGTGATTTAATGAATTCCCCAATCCAATGATGATTGCCATGGAACCAAGATTTATAAGCTAAATCCATTTGTTCTATAGAGTGTTGAACATCTTCAACTATCGAATCCATTTCCTCAATATATTTAACGCCTTTTATATATAATTTTTTTTAACTTACTTCAATTTATGAACTTTACTTCTAATATCTTAATCTTAATTTTTAGCCGAATTTTAGACAAATGATCAGAAAAATGTTACCATAAAAGCTCCAAAATGGGCATATTTCGACTACATGCTTTCTGAAATGATAACCTTGGTGAGGACTATTGGCATATGTCGTCAGCCACAATCTCGATATATTTTAATTTAATATTGTTTGAGTGATTCAATAAATGAGTTTGTTGGCAAGATGTAGTCAATTTCTACAGGTGACAATAATTAAAGAGTGTGTTGTCTGTTAAAATGTCCTATGATAGTTCAATATAACTAGTTGCAGATTTTGGACATGATAATGGTGACCGCAAAAGTTTATTTCTTATCATTTAAACATATTTTTTTTTTTTTTTAAATAAAAAAGTGTGGATCCTGCTATATTAGATAGACAAAACTTTTACAGAGTTATACAAAAGAGTAGGCCTGGTATCACCCAAAATGATGCCGATTATCGGAAACCAGCAAGTATAGGGAGTAAGTAGCAATAGCATTATGAAACATAAAAACGGAGTGGCATCTGTCCTGCCCGGAGGAAACCAGGACAGATGTCTTTGGTCTAAGTTCATATAAAAACAATAACATAAAAACTAAGAACCAAGAGAACATAAAAACCTAGGTGCATGGTGACCTGTCATCCTCGCCAGTCTGCCGCGTGGTCCCAGCCAGGATGGAAAAAGCTTGCGAGCAGAGTGGACATTTCCGCTCGGTTTGTGCGTTGGAGAATGCGTCGAGGAGCATGTCCATTCTCTGACCCATGCAGAGGGCCCGATACTCCAGATCAGCCAAGTGTCCACGGAGGTCGAAAATGAGAGCTAGGTGTTCATCCCGGATGAGTGAGCCATGCACGC
>ML778740.1:760257-785259 GCA_009831015.1 Picea engelmannii
ACAGAAGACACACAATACAAGAGAGACACAGATTTACGTGGTTCACCCAGTGTGGGCTACGTCCACCAGAGAAATTGCCAGGTCCTTCCTTTATTATTATCCAGCAAATGAAGGGATGCAACCTACAACAAAACCCGCTATAAATTCCTCTTCTTTCTCTCCCAGTCTCCTCTCTCAGAATACAATATTCACCATCATTCATAGCCGTAATAAATTTCCCTCATAAAAGAGGGTTGCCTTCTAGGGCAAAAAAACCCTAACATAATCTCTACCGTTAGATCTGCGACCTTATAATGAACGGTCCAGATTTACAATGAAATTAGAATATACTTTTACAAGGCAATTTTTGCTTCGGGGGCTTCGCCCCCGAACCCCCGCTGGGGGCCCACTTGCCCGCAGACCCCCCAGACCCCGCAGAGGGGGTACCCCCCCTCTGCACTCCCCCGCATGGAAGAGTGTACATACTTTTGGGGTGTAAGTACTTCATGGGGTATAAACACGGTTGAAAGCAAGGACCTCTGAATCAGGAAGATAATCAGGCTCCACAACCAACATTCTCTACTCTGGCTTTCTTCTGGAGAATTGAAGTTGCAAGAGCCAAGGCCCGTTCGAGTTGTTCCTTACGAAGCCGCTGCGCCTTATGCGCCTCCCAGGCCGAGCCACAGCGAGGTTTACCTCTCTTTTGGGCCATGGAGAAGGCGCAAAGCAATTGCCGGTGGAGGCAGAAGAACAATTGCAGGTATGAATCGCGAGCAAACGAGCTCAGTCTCGTTAAATGCAAAAAGAGATGCAGCGAGAGAGAAGAATGCCAGAATGAAAAATGCGTAGTGAAAGCCACACCCCAACAGAGCATTCGAGCTATAAACAGGGCCGCGGCAGGTGCATACCTGCTCTTACCGAGCGAATTGAAAACGAAATGAACAGGAGCCAAGGCCATCCTCTCGCAATTGAAATCATACCTTGTCGCTCGAGGGAAAGGTCCCTCCATCCTGAAACTGCAGCGATGACCGTCCCCCATCGTTAAGTCATGCGCGTGGGTGGCAGCCGTCGGAATTTATGCCAGGGCCGGGTGTGGATCCACCTGTCTCCCCATAGCTGCGTGTCACCCCATCCGGGGCTGGGAAGTCTCTGCATGCAAGGTCCTTGCAATGCCTGGATAAGCCCGTTTCTTCAGAGATGTGTGCCTGCCAAAATATTAGATCCGTTTTGACATCAATCCCTGTATTTTCCAGGTGATCCACAACCTTATTGGCCTCTCGCTTAACGTGAGAGGGGATTAGGGTAAGGTTGGGTTTGCTAAGATTGCCAAAATCCTCCAGAAGACCAGAGAGTCTCCAGCTGGGGGAGATGCGCCAGGGGGGCTTACCGTGAAGGATTTTGGAAATGAGATGAATTATTACTTGGGAGTCTCCTTCAATGACCAGCTGATGATACCGTTGTTGGACCGCTATTTGTAGGCCCCTTACAAGGCTTGTAAGATCCGCCACGTTGTTTGTATTTTCACCCAGAAAGCCAACAATCGTATAAATAATCTTGCCCAAATTATTTCGAAGGACGACTCTGAATCCAGCAGGTCCAGGATTTCCCCTGGAGGCCCCATCGAAGTTGAGCTTGAAAAAATCAGGGGGGGGTGGATTCCAATTTGTGGGACTGTTACCTTTCTCGAATTTGTGCTTCCCCTGTGTCTCCATGCGCAGTTGCAAGTTCCATCATTCCAGAATGATCTTTTCCTCGGGCCTACATTGAGTGTCTTCCTGTGTCTAGGACCTGCTGTGAATAGTTTCACAGATAAGCCGTTTGACCCTATCCCAAGTGGTGGTAGGGGGGGGCTGTCTGGAGTTGAAAATTCTCTTGTTTCTTTCTTTCCAGATTGACCAAAGCATGAATCTCGGGAGTAGTTTCCAGATACGCTGAAGGATTGGATTGTGGAAGGAAATGGTTTCCCAGTTTACAAGAGTGTCCCTTATGCTACCACGATGCCTCTGGGAACGTCGCATGGCTTGGGCTCCCCAGTCCCATATCTGTTGACTGTAATGACAGTAGTTGAGGAGGTGTTCCGAGGTTTCCTCGTTCTGCTGACAAAGGGAGCACCTTGAAGGGCCTGTAAAGCCCCTCTTGCAGAGGTTGTCCCAGGTAAGGATGCGGTTTTGTGCTATGAGCCAAAGAAAGAAGGAGACCTTGGGCCAGAGAAAAGGCTGCCAGACTCTGCTCCAGATTGTTTCGGGGGTCTGGCTTGGAGGATTTCCTTGTAAATGGTAGGCCTCTTTGACCGAGAATATACCAGAGGTGGAGTGTCCCCATCTAAGAATATCTGGTTCTGCAAGCATTCCTGCCATGGTAGCAGGTCAATCTCCTCCGCTAGATGTAGCTCTGTTCTGCTGGTTTTCCATTTCCTCCAGGGTTGTCTTTCTTAAGAAGGAATCCAGAAATCTTTGACCTTTGTGAAGCTGCTTTGTTGTAGCTTTAGCTTGACTGTGTGTAGGCTTTCCGGATCGTCGAGAGGGGGTAGTTGTTGCCATGAATCCGGCCAGAAGAGTGCACTCTCGCCATTTATTATCTCCCAGAAAGCCTGTTGCTGTATCAGGGGGCGATTTCGCCAGGCCGTGTTCCAAATGTTGGAGCCTTGCAGTTGTTCATTAAATCTTATTAGCTGGTTGGATTGAGCGTTCGGGGCATACTTTTGCTTCCACATCTTCAACCATAGTTCTTGCGGGTGTTGCAGCCACCTCCACCACATCTTGGCGCCCATGACTTGGTTCATCTTCCCCAGGTCTCGAATTCCCAGCCCTCCTTGTTTTTTGGGTTTGCAAAGTTTGTCCCATCCGACCAGAGCCCATTTCCTATTGTTTTGGTTTCCCTTCCACAGGAAATTACGTTGAAGGCTCCTGATAGCCTTGATGACCGAGGTGGGAGAGGCCAGAGCGGTGAAAAGATAGGTGGGCAGAGCTTGAAGGACTGACTTGAGCAGGACTAGTCTGGCAACAATGTTCAGAGGTCTGAAGGTCCAGTTATTTAGCCTGTTGGAAATGGAAAATAGCAAGCTATCCCAAGAGATGGATTTTGCGGATTCTCCAGTTAAAGGAATGCCTAAGTAAGTGGAGGGGAGGGTGCTTCTAGCAATGCCAAGAAGCTCTGAGAGGTGAGCCTGGACAGTGGCAGGTGTATTAAAAAAATAAAGTTTGGATTTGTCCAGGTTAAGCAACATTCTAGAGGCGTCCGAGAAGTCAGAGAGGATTGAGTTGAGCTTGGTGGCTTCTCTGACCGTGGGGGTATTCATGAGGAGTGTATCGTCAACAAATTGGCTGTGTGAGGGTGCTGGGTGAAGGTTGTGAAGTGGCAGTCCAGTGAGTGAGCCATCCAGGACCGCCGCTTTGAGATAACATCCAAGGCCCTCCGCCATGATGACAAAGAGAAAAGGGGAAAGGGGATCTCCTTGCCTGATGCCCCTAGTGGAGCGAAAAGGTCGGGAGGGAGTGCCATTAACAAGGATTGAAAAGAAGGAAGAAGAGGTGAGCTTAAGAATCCAGTCAACCCATTGATTGGAGAAGCCAAATGATTCCAGAACCGACCTTAGATACTGCCAACTTAATCTATCAAAAGCTTTTGAGAGGTCGAGTTTGATGAGCATACCTGGTATTTTGCTTGTTTTTAGGGAGTGGATGATCTCATTGGCCAGTATGACGCTGTCCATTATTTGTCTACCCTCCACATATCTGGATTGTTCATTAGAGATGATAGTCGGCAGGATTGGCTTGAGACGATTAGCAATGACCTTTGTGATTATTTTATAAATGACATTACAGAGTGAGATTGGTCTGAAGTGCTTCGAATGAGTGGCTCGTTCCTCCTTGGGGATGAGAGTAATAAAGGTCGCATTTAAAGCTGAGAGAACTTGGCCTGATGTTCTGGATTCTTCTACTGCCAGCCACACATCTTCCCTGATCATGTCCCAACAGTAGTGGAAGAAGTCCGTTGTGAATCCATCAGGGCCGAGAGCCTTACCTGGAGGCATGTCCTTTGCTGCTGAATCCACTTCAGACTGAGTGATTGGCCGTGTCAGTGCTGTATTCTGTTCAGAACTGATCATCCTGGGTATATTCCGAGTGACTTTTTGGATAGCTTCTTCCCTGTTTGTATTGGTTTCTGTGAGGAGATCTTGGTAGAATGAAGTGAGTGCTTCCGCTATTTTATCGTGGTCTCTTATCGGGGTTCCCTGCTCATCCTCCAGTTGGGTGATGCAGTTGATATATCTGCGATGCGTCATCGCCCTATGGAAGAATTTTGTATTGCGCTCCCCTTCTTTTAGCCACTGGACTCTGGATTTTTGCCTCCAAAGTATTTCTTCTTGTTCTCTGCAGGTTTCTAACTCCATCAATAGGCCTTCCTCTTCCTTTGCCAGGATCTGAGTTTGGTTCCCTGTTATGAGTGTTCGTTGAAGTCCTTCGAGTTGGATCTCAATTTCCCTCTTCCTGAGGAGGATGTTTCCAAAGTTAGACTTGTTCCACTTCTTTATGTGTATTTTGAAGTTCTTGAGGCGTTGTTGAAGCTTGTACATATGAGTGCCATGGTCAGGTTCAGCTTGGGCCCACCAAGTGTGTGCCAATTGGTTGAAATCTGGGTGAGTAAGCCAAAACTTTTCAAAACGAAAGGGCTTGGGCCTGGTGGGGAATCCCAGGTCCAGACAAAAGACTATGGGCCAGTGGTCCGACCCTGATTTTGGAATGATGTTTGCTTCCAATGCCTGGTCGCTTTCAAGGAGTGCTTCTGTCACTAGAAAGCGATCCAGCCTGCATGCCACATGCTGGTGCCCTATTCTTCTATTGGACCAGGTAAAAATTCCATTCCTTGTTTCCATGTCAACCATATTTAATTGCTCTATTAGGGTTTTAAACATACCACTGTCCTGCTCCAACCGCTTAGTGCCTCCAGTTTTCTCCTCCAGAGTTAGGATCATGTTGAAGTCGCCTCCAATGATCCAGTGCGGCGTGTGTAGCAGGGTTTGAACATAGTGGAGGTTTTGTATAAAGCTCTCCTTGTCATGGATAGATTGCGGGCCATAGACATTGGTGATGGCCCCTTCCTTGGAAGAGGCTGTAACTCTGAAGTAAGCTGTTAGGGTGTTTTTTGTGGAGAAGGGGTGAGTTAGAGTGACCGTTTGCGGGTTCCAGAGGATAGCCAATCCTCCAGCCGCGCCTACGGAGTCCTGATAAAAGAATTCCCCATCTCTCCAGCTGCTCCTAAAAATATTTTTCGCCTCCCGTCCTGCACACTTGGTTTCCTGCAATATTAATATATCTGGGTTTTCTGTCTTGATACATTCCCGGATGATCCTCTGCTTGGATCTTCCATTAAGGCCTCTAATGTTCCAAGATATTGTCTTCATCATGAGGATGGTGGGGGGGGGTGAAGATATCCCTCTGATAACCTCTGTATCTGGCCTGAATTGATCATTAGGTGCCCTGCCTCCCTTATGAGTTGCTGGGCTGGTTTGCATCCTCGCCTCTTGCTTTCCTTGGTGGATTTTTTGGGTTCAGGGTTGGGATCTGACGAAATGCCCAGCCTAGCTGTGGATCCTGCCGTGGAGTCAGTGAAAACTTTGTGCACTTTCTTGAGTTGTTCTACTAGAATATGTTGCAGATCCCTTTGATTGAGGGCTTCCTCCAATTTTTCTAAGTCTATTTCTGCCAGATCCGTTTCGTCAATAAGAATATTCGTGTCTTCATCCCTGTCGGAGTGTGTTGACTGAGTGGTTGCCTTTGTATAATATGGAAGTGGTATTTCAGTGCTTTTGCCTTTCGCCTGTGTTGAAGCTTGGATGGGGCCCTGTGATTCCGTTTCTTTATGAACCTGGTTGAGAGTCTCAAAGGAATTCTTGGAAGAGGCTTTCGGGGCTGAGCTCTGGTTCTGTTTCTTTTGCGTGTTCTTTCGCCTTCCTGTGACGTTGATAAAACCGTCCTTCTGTTTGGCTTCAGCTGGTTTAGGGGTTGAGGCGTTCAAAGGGCAATCTCTGAACAAGTGGTCGTGCTCGTGGCACTTCCTGCATCGGAAGGGTATGTGTTCATAGTCAATAGTCTGGTTCCAATCCTCGTCCTGATATTCCAGTGTAATGGATCCCAGCAGAGCTTTCGAGATGTCCATGTAGATGCAGATACGAGCATATGAAGTGTATTTCCTTATTTTTGTGGCTTCTGAGGCTTTGACGTATTGACCCACCGTATTTTCTATACCCATCAGTATTTCTTCCAGCCAAAATTCCTGTGGCAAGGAGTACAACCTTATCCAGACCGGGGCTCTTGAGAAGTCCTCTTGCTCTGGACTAAATCTGTCTGTCCAGAACCTTAAAAATAAGCCTGCTGAGTTGTAAAAGTAAGGTCCGTTGTCGAATATTCTATCCTTGTCTTCCAGGTTGTACAGAATAATTGTGAAAAATCCCTTAGAGCTAAGCTGTACCTCATAATCCCCTCTAGGGTTCCACCAGTCCTTTATCCAGCGAGTGAGGTCTTTCTCGGTAAGCCATAACCCCAGGAATTTACCTATTAATGCGTGGTCCATCATAAACTGGGTATGTTCCCCCACCCTTGTTGATTTGATGCGATAAAGAGGAGGTTTTTCCATTTGTGGAATACACTTACCTGGCAGCCAATTTTTGGAAGCTTGCGGTTGGGATGTGCTGGGTTCAAGTTCCATTTCTTTGCCAAGACTTTGTTCCTGGGTAAAAATCTGCTCTCTCAGATGTACCGGTGGCTCAAAGGCGGGCCGCTTGGCTCGAGTACCAGATCTGTCGTTTGCGGCCATGTCGCTGTACGAGGGGGGTTTCCCCCCCTCTCCCGTGCTCATTGTGAGTGGAGCAGGAATCTCGAAAGGGTCAGAACTGCAGAGCTGCAGGGCGGGTAACAGTGCTTTGACGTCAGAGCACTCAGCATACAGACACGGGCCTGGTTCTTCGGCGCGCTAGGGTTTCCTCAGTTTGCTTGCATCTCTATTCCATGTCAGTCAATGTTGAATGACCATCATTTAAACAGATTGAATATGTCACCACTTTCTTATAATTTAAGCAAATTGGATAGAACAAGTCTAATCATTCTACATTTTGAACTTTTTCACTGAATGCCACTGAATATATCACTAAATGTATCCTTTTTCGTCGAATGTATCTTTTTCCTCACTTTGGTGGTAGTGGACGCCTTCAACAAAGGCCCATGGTTGTACCGAGGCATCATATTTCACACATCCATGACTTCTTCTTTGCATTGAATTTATTATTCAATACTCTAGTGGTATTTTACATTTTCCAAGTGGGCCTCATAACTCTACCTCAATAATAATGCTTTGAATGATATGTAAGGAAATAGACTTCATCCAAATTTTATGAAATTGAATTGATAATTAGCAGTGGAACGATCCTTTTCATCTCTATGATTTCTCGCACTCTATATTATTTTCCTAAATATCTATTAAAGAGTTAGTGGTCACAAGTCATTTTTCACATTGTAAGGCTTTCCCTCTTATAGAAGTGGATGTCCCAATTTCCTTATCTAGAAGATTGATAGTAGTCCATCTCCATTAGATGACCATTGGGGCAATTATTGTCGTTGATCATTGAAAACATCATGGATTACCTTCTTACCTTCCTTCAATGCAGCTTTCAATGTTGTTTCAATGTCATTTTCACACTCTACCTACCTTACCGGCTTAGAGGCAATGATCCACCTTCTATTCCCAGCGTGGGTTCAACAATTTTCTATTATTCCATCTCACTTGTGTTGATGTTTTGGTAGCCACGGGAGATATTAACCTCCACGTGTAACCTATGACTTAAAATAGAGTATTACGGAACCATGTGAACCATTAAAAAGATGTGTGGAAACCCTAGAATACAAGTTGACCTAGTAGAATAAATACTATTAGAATATTATCTTCCAGAAATACAAGTCAGCTCCATAGGAAAAAGATAAATGGAAAATATAATTACCAGAAAGTCAGGTCGGCCCAGCCAGAAAAGTCATTGGACATATTAATATAAATAGAGGACATTTTATCTCATTTGTACACCTAGTTAGTGCGCAAGGCTTGTGGAGAGATGCAACTACAACAAAAAAGAGGAATAAGGGTGCATGGCCATCTCTTGGTATTGGTTTCTCTCTTTGTTATTTTCTTGGTGATATTCTTGGTGATATTCTTGCTAAGTATGGCGTAGGTTTGAGAGAGAGTGTAGTGCAGTTGCAGCTGTTGTAGTTGCGTATGGTACTTGTTCTGTGTATACGAATACTCTCTCTCTTGTGCGCTACCCTTGGAGAAGGAGCACTCGACTTGTCTTGAGTTATTGTTTCAGTTAGCAACTAGGGTTTATCTGTTGGTTTTGGTGTAGGATTGTCAGAATTATTCTAAGTAAAGGTTAGTGTGCTCAGGGGTGGCATATGTGAATGCCTATGGTTGGGTGAGAATGATGTGACATTGTCTATGGTTAAACGAGCATACCAAAATTTCAACATGGTATTAGAGTTGGTTTCCTTTGTAACAGTCTAACCGCTGGAAGGAATATCCTCAGTTTCCCCCATTACCAAGCTCATTGAGCAGTTACTGAACTCACTAAGAAGGTCACCTAAGTAAGGTGCATCTCTTCCTTGGATCAGATCTGCAAATTTCTGAAGTTGATATATTAAAGTTTCCTCATAAAAAACCCTAGGTTTGCAGTGCCAGTTCCTTCACACCAGTTGCACTGCCAATTGCAGTGGTGGTTACAACACTAATTGTAGTACCAGTTGCAGTGCCAACACCAGTTGCAGTAAATTTTCTATGAAACGTTGGGCCTAATATTTGGTTGTTCCTTACCCTAGCACATCTCCAGTTACCTTTAGATTACAAGTTGGATCACTTTGAAGTTTTAGGGTTCATCATTGCTTGCCACTGTTGTTGGATGGTGCCACTATCTACCACTGCCCGTTGCTGCTTCCAGAGGTATGTACTTATATATGTTTAAATTGTATCACTATTTTGAGTGTGATTATAGGAGAAGGGATATCTTGTCCAAGCAACAATCATAGATCCAGAGGGATCTCAGATCCAACACATTCAGAGGAACAACACACTCCAGGTTTGATTGTTTTCATATGCCTCTAGATTTTATGGAATTATTGTGACCTTATGAACATCTAGTTGTATTTTGATCTATTGAATTTATTATTATCATACTAACCTCTATTCAAAGTTAAATTTAGAAACTAACTTTAGTCAAAGTATTAGATTGATTAAGGATGAGATTTTAGAGTTTATTTGCATTATATTCTCTAACTCAGATTTCTATCAAGAAATCATATTGTCTTAAGTACAGGGGACAGGTTGAAGAGAATACTTGTCATCTTGACTGAAGGAGACTCAAAAGAAAATCAACAACACTCGTTCTTGAAGATAAGACTCCAGGTTCCAAGTTTTATTGATTAAATTAATAAGTTTCCAATTTGCACATATCAAGTTTGATAATTTCTATATTACTAGTTGTGACAACAATCCTTGAAAGGTTCTATTACTACTAAATACAATGAATACTTGGCAGCATGTGAGTACTATTGATATAAATTCTTGAAAGATGAACTAACATATCCTCTAGCAGATACTTATTTTTTTTCTTCCAAGCATGTCACCTTGGTAATAATATGATGATTACCATGAGATTGTCTTTTTTAAATTCTTGTTGACATAAATACGTTCTTATGAAAATGTTATTGTAATTTTTGTTCTTGTTTTCTTGTTCCGGGCAGGTTACCATGGAGGAATGATTGATCACAACACTAGAAGAGTGTTGTTCCTATTTCTTATTATTGTATTTTTATTTTGGTTCTTGTTCTAGGAAGGTCACAAGCAATAGCTATGAGAAGGAGCTACTGCAATTATTGTTCTCTTTCTTGTTTTTATTATTATAAGAGTATTATTCTTATTTATTGTTTTTCCCTTTGTTGTCCTTGTTTCGGATAGGTCACAAGTGATAACTCTGAGGGAAGCTATAGTGATGGTTGTAGGAGACAACATACTAGATGGTCTCTAGTTTGAGACATGGAATAGACTATCCAGATAAGAATTTGTATACATGATCGTATACATCCATGTACCAAAGAAAAAGAAGATGAAGAAGGGTAATTTTGTAAGATACATAGTATCTCATATGGATATTGATTTTAAGGAGAATAAGGCTCCAAATATGATCGAACAAATTCCTCTAGTGTAGTTTATCACTCTTCATTTCGCCAGGAAGAGCTAGTAGAGCCAGAAGGGCCTACCCAGAATCGTTGCAGTAACCAAGAAGAGACCAACGTGGTCCCATGAAATTTGTAGGATGAAAAATTGATGAGCCATATCATGAGGAGCAGATGGCTCCAAATATTATATAGAATCAGACGGATTCAAGCTTCATAGGGAGAATGGAGACTCAAATACTTTTAGATTCATATGAGAGACGTCTTCCAGAACTGACAGATATATGCCATGGGTTGAGAAGGATAGATTGAAGATTCATAGGCTTCAAGGAGATATGAGATCTTATGGGAATATTCCCTTTCTTCATTAGACTTTGCTATAGTGACTGAGGAGGAAGCCAGTCAGAAGGACTAGGATACATATCTTTTCCTTGGTTTCGAGACTAGAAGGGAAGTAAGTGGTGACTTCCAAGTTGATCTACAAGATTAAGCATGTTGCAGATAAATAAAATAAAGATGAACAAAGCCTAATTTGTGTCTAGAGGATTCTCCCAACAAGAGGGAGAAGACTATGATGAGACACTTTCTCCAGTCTATTGCTATCGATGAACATATAGCAGATATGTTAACCAAGCCTCTATTAGGGACAATCTTGGAGTGGTCCAAATGTTTTTTTCTCCAGTAGTGATAGTGATGTGTTCCCTAGTAGAGGAAAGTGATGAGATCCCCATTAGTGGGAGCTACTCTAGTGTAGGTTGGTACTCCAATGCAGGTTGGTATGCTACCCCAGCATAGGTTGGTACTCCAAAGAAGGATGGTATGCTACCCCAACGCAGGTTGGTACTCCAACGTAGGCTGGTATGCTACCCCAATGCAGGTTGGTACTCCAACGCAGGTTAGTATGCTACCCCAACACAGGTTGGTACTCCAACGTAGGCTGGTATGCTACCCCAACACAGGTTGGTACTCCAACGCATGCTGGTATGCTACCCCAATGTAGGTTGGTACTCCAACACAGGCTGGTATGCTACCCCAACACAGGTTGGTACTCTAACACATGATGGTATGATACCGCAGTGTAGGTTGGTACTCCAACGTAGGATAGTATGCTACCCCAGTGTATGTTGGTACTCCAATGCAGGATAGTGTTCTAACCTAGCGTAGGTTGGTATGCTACTCCAACAAACGTTGACATATTAACCTATTGCAAGTTGGTATGCTACTCCAACGAAGGTCGGTACGCTAATCCAGTGAAAGTAAATAACTTCCTATGAAATATAGATCCGTGATTGACAACAAGACAATGACCGAGGTGTGAAGAAGTAGTGATGATGATCGTGCCAAGAGGAATACCTAACTCATTAAGAGAGAGTGTTAAATTTTTGAGTCAGATTCTGTGTGAGCTTATGAGTTACTAGTTTTTTATGAACTAGATGTCGACTTGTAGTGTCGGAAATGATTCCTAGTTAGAGTGCCGATCAGTAGCATCAGAGGTTACTAGTTGGCGGGCCAACCAGTAGTGTTGGAGGTGTTTTCCAGCTATATGGATAATGTGCGGCTATGGTGGTGATACTTGCTACATGATATGTTTGATCATATGATAGCCTGTGTGTCTATGGTGATGCTACCTGTAGACTGGTCTGCAAGACCATGTGAGTCTTTCCCATGCCATGCGAGATGGATGGATGTGTTTGAGACCACTACATAAAGAACATATTTGTTAATACATCCCTAGCTAAGAGGGAGTGTTGATGTTTTGGTAGATTCAAGAGGTATTAACCTCCACGTGTAACCTATGACTTATAATAGAATATTCCAGAAGTAAGTGAACCATTAAACAGATGTGTGGAAACCCTAGAAGACAAGTCGGCCTAACAGAATAAATAATATTAGAATATTATCTTCCATAAATACAAGTCGTCTCCAAAGGAAAAATATAAACAAAAAACATAATTACCAGAAATTCAGGTCGACCCAGCCAGAAAAGTCACTCGACGGATTAATATAAATAGAGGATGTTTTAGCTCATTTGTATACCCAATTAGTGCACAAGTCTTGTGGAGAGTTGCAAGGATGAATAAGGGCACATGATCATCTCTTGGTCTTGGTCTCTCTCTTGGTGATATTATTGGTGATATTCTTGCTAAGTATGGCGCAAGTTTGAGAGAGAGAGTAGTGCAACTGCAAATGCTATAGTTGTGTATGGTACTTGTTCTATGGACATGGAGACTCTCTCTCTCTCTCTCTCTCTCTCTCTTGTGCACTACCCTTGGAGAAGGAGCACTCGACTTGTCTTTAGTTGTTGCTGCAGTTAGAAACTAGGGTTTATCCTTTGGTTCTGGAGTAGGCTTGCCATAATTATTCTAAGTAAAGGTTAGTGTGCTTGGGGGTGGCATATGCGAATTCTTATGGTTGGGTGACAATGATGTGACATTGTCTATGATTAAACGAGCATACCAAATTTTAACAACCTGCACACTCTTGGACAAACTACGACTCCAACTTCTTGGCATGACTCCATTTACTATTTGGTTTCCCCTAGCCTCCTACTACATTATATTCTTTCAGGTATGTTCTGTTAAGCATGTAATCATATTTTTTGTTATGTTTATGTTTCATGTTTCTAGTAAAATATGTTTGGAGTGTGGATTGATATTCTAACAATTCCATAACAAATTTCTTATCATTATAATGTTAGGAAGAAATAAATGCGGAGGCTTGTTGGATTCTACATAGGATAGAAGGGTTGAGTCAACGAGAATGATTGAACTATCTCCACATTTCAAGCAACAATAGAGTTATCTAGAATGACATCTGCACATTTTTATGAGTATATGTTTGTTCCTCACACCATATATTAATTCATTGAAAACTATTTATATTTCTCAATTAAATAGTGCAAGCACATTTTAGTCGTGATTTGGGTTTGTTTTTGTAAAATACGATAATTTAGTGTGCTAGCTAGTGAAGGACGAAAACCTGTCGTTTTTGAGTTGGAAAGTTTAAGAAAAAATATTTTATGACATTACACAAGCCACAACACATATTATAACCATACAATTTTTTTGTTATTTTTGTAAAAGATACTTCTTACACACACACACACATCAACAACTAGAAAAAATGAAAAAATAAGGGTATATACAATGAACATCATATCCTCTTTTGTATGGAAATTTTGTTGATAAATAAATTTTATTTTATAATATTGTAGTCCAATTCCCCATTTTGAACCTGTTAGAAAAACCAATTATAAAACATGCAATTAACCTTTGTAGACACAACCTTTATTTTTATTTTTTTCCTATGCTCATTTATTTCACTGTTGTTCATGTTCTTTACATACACATATTTTTGTTTTTCACTCTCCCCTTTCATCTACACTGTGTTATTCAATATGTCTACCCATTTGACTAAACTTGCCATCGACTTGATGCTTGCACTATCATATGACATGCAACCCCATTCCTACAAATCATTGATGTCGAGCCTATATGCTCTCTTCAAAGTGAAACCTTATGTTACTGCACTTCTATCTCTGATGGCACACACATGCAACACATAATGTTGTTGACAAAATTTAATAGCCTTGTTGCTTCAGGAAAACTTCAAAAGGGTTCAATTATACACGTACAAAAATGGACCTATGTAGTTCTTAACCAATGCATATAAGCTTCCTCCATCAATTATAATATGCTTGAAATACATGCTTCACCACATGCCACCTACTCATTTGTTGTTTGTTAATTTATGTTTTTCATAAAAGACTATCATACCACAACACTTCAAAATCATTGATTCCTCCATGACATTGATTGACCATCTGATTATTATATCACTCCCACCTGCTCATCAAATAGACACCCCCTCATCATCCATGCAAAAGCCACTACTAAAACAAAATGCATTGTTACTCAAATTCTTTCCTTTTCCACCATCAAAATGCTTATTCCTATTAGAACATTAAGCCTGTACAACTTGAATTGGGTGATTGAGGGTTGAGTAAAGGAAAATGCAACCCTTCATCAATTCAATAACTAACAAGGGTCTAGCAAGGTATTTGGATTTGACATTGTTGACATAGAGGAGGGGGAGATACATATCACTTGCTTTAATGATTCTGTAGATACCTTTTATGATCAAATCCAAATTTCTCATGTTTTCCTTACCTCCAAAGGCACTATCAAACAAGCAAACAAATTATATATCCACTTGAATAATGTTTGGGAGATATTTTTACATCCAAGCTCCCTAGTTCTACATTGTCTAGAATAAATTACTTCATTTCCCTAATTGCATTTCACCTTCAAATCAATCAACGAAATCAGATCTACAATTGTCAACTCCATTGTTGACATTATTGTTCTTGTCACTAACACATCCCCTAACTCCCCTATACATAAGAAATATGGATCAAATACTATAAAAAAAAATCCATCTAAAGGATATGTTAGGTTATAACATGCATGTGACATTGTGGGGAGAACATTGTCATGTAGAAGAAAGGAACTAACTAATTTGTGTTCTTCAGGAAACCACCCTATCATTGTAATAAAGTGAGGCCATGTAGCTAAGCTCAATGGAAAGACTATTGGGACTATCTCCAAATACATCATTCTAATTAACCTGGATATTGAATAAACACATAGGCTAACAAAATGGTTTGAGAAAGAGGGATTGCATGCTCATTCCCCATCCTTAACTACAATATATGCAAATGTTCCTAATCAGGTAAACAAAAAAGGAACAAGTGTTGAGGTTGCTAGCATCAACCCCTCTGAAAAATATGAATGTATTTTAATTAAGGTTACCATAACAAAAAATTGCGTGGACAACTTCTACTACCTTTCCTTCCCTTTGCTCATAGTTGATAAACAATCATGAAGAAGTCATCCAAAAAGAAAACAATAGTTGGCATTGTCCCCAATGTAATGTTTATTTTCTCAATTGTGATTATAGGTCTTTGCTTAAAATTGACCTTCAGGACCACATCCATTCACTAGAATATGTTCTTGCTTTTGAGGATGCATCCACTGAACTAATGGGAATTAGTGCAAAAGACTTGCATTTACTATCTTCCTAACCCAACTCCATCAAAGAAGTAGTTTCCAAATTTGAATGCAAATAACACATATTCACACTTTCAATCAAGATGGAAACATTTAAAGACATTGAACATTTGAAGGTCATCAACATGATAATAGAACATTTATATTTTGAAGTTGGGAACAAGTTATTACTTGAAAAAATTATCAAGTTCCAACAAGCATAGATGGATGTAAATGTTTTTATTCCCTCCATTTTTGTAAGCCTTTATTTCAATCTTTTCATGCCTAAACATATGAAACTTTCATGCATACATCTAACTATGGTGATATGAGGTGTGTATGCAATTCCTAACGAAAGGGGCATTGCTAATTGGAGATGTCAAATTGTTAGATCCAATCGCTTATTATGATTTCTTAGTTTTTTTAATTGCCTTGTGGAAGAGGATAAATGTTCATTGTATATACCCTTGTGTTTTTTTTTCTTTTGTTTCTAGCTACTGATAGAAATAGCTTTATGTATATATAAGAAGTATATTTTACAAAAACAAAAACTAAAAAAGTCATGCATACAAACATAATCCATTTCAAATTACTATGCATGCCATATTTAAATTTTTCTTTCCCCTTATATACAATTTCTTAGTTTAACTACCTTGCAATTTGGTTTTCAAATTCCAGCCTTCATATTTTAAGTTCATATATAATTCTTAATTAATAACATATTTAATAATACACATATTAAATGTTTGTGTACACATTATAACATTAGCATTCTTTTAATACTTCTGTGTTAATCTTTAGCTATTTAGAATACATTTTCGTAAATGATCTATATTATAATGATGTCCACCTTGACCAACCTGCACTTAGGAATTTTCCAACTTCCCTTACTAATGTTTCCCCGTTGCTTCTCCATTCACACTCTCCCACTACAAATTCCCTTCGCAACTTTCTAGATGTTGAACACACCCAAATTTCTTGTGTAGACCCAAATGATCAACAAACATCATCTTTTGTAGCCACTATCCATAATGCACGTACAAATATCCAAGAAACAAGAATATACTTGCACTTGCTAGATTCCCACACAACACATTCAATTGAATGGACACCTATTGGTCTATCACCAATCAATGAATATAACACAGAGGGATTGTCTGCACCAAATCATTTATTGTTTGATGAATTATGTTTTGCATACAAGACTATTATACCATAACACTTCTAAATCATTGATTCCTCTAGGACATTGATTGGCCATCCAATCACTATATTTATCCCACCTTCTCACCAAATGAACACCCCCTCATCTTCCATGGAAGAGCCATCAACAACCAAAGGAGAGAATCTTGACACGTCACTCCAAATTCCCAAACATGCCCATATACTTCTACAAACCATGTTTTTTCAGAAGAAAACCATGAAATATTTATGGCCTCTAACCCAAGATAATATAGCACTTCACATGTTCAATGAACCATCTTTCATTGTCAAACTACCATCCCAATTTGCAAACATCCTCTCACACAAACAATCAAAGTAACATCCCTCAACCACCCTTAATGGCTCATTATTTCAACAACAATAACATATCCCAAGCACACCACCAATTCCATGCACTCTTATTACAAGGATTTCCACCTTGACCAACCCATGGTTAGGGCTTTGCCAACTTCCCCACTAATGTTTTCCCTTTACTTTTCCATTCATACACTCCTACCACAAATTCCCCTTGCAATTTGCAAATGTGGAACACACCCACACTGCTTATGTAGACCCAAATGACCAACAAATGTCATATTTTTTAACCACTATCCATAAGGCATGTGCAAAGCACCAATAAATAAGAAGATACTTGCACTCGTTAGATTCCCAAACAACACATTCAATTGAATGGACACCTATTGGGTGATCCCCCATCAATGGATACAACATAGAGGGATTGCTCGCTATGGACTTCCCCACATTGTTCCCCGTAGGAATTTCCATGTTCAATCAACCACACTTTAAATCAATTGAATTGTAGGACTATGCATTGCAAATGCTAAGGTTCCACGACAATAGATTTGGAATCCATCCAATATTCTGCTACTACTTGTAGAATATCATGATGCACCAATGCAACCAAGCAATAAATTCTATCTTTGTCAAGAAAAACATTGAAGACAACTTCCCCACAAAAATCATTGATATTAACATTCACTTGGAACATTCCCTTGGTGACAAGCTTGCAGAACAACTAATGTGCTTTGGGGCATCTCTCCATGGAACAAGATATTTTTGTCACAAGTCTAGGAATGAACTAATAGATATGATTTCATAGCTCAAGTGCCCAACATTTTTCTTTATATTGAATGCAACCAACACTAAATGGCATAGCTTACATGCAATCATGCCTTGTAACCCGTCCATTGATGTGAGCAATTAACAACATTGGTGCAATCAAAATATTATCTCCAATCCACATCTATCATTTCTATACATGCACCATAGGTTCACAGACTTATGTGATGAGGTCTTGGAAAGACATCTCCATGCAAAAGATTATTGGTACAATTCTATTCTCTAACTCTTCTACCAACATCATTTATATATAAAATTTTATGTAAACCAACATTTTCTAACAATAATTTCTTTATCAGGTATGAATGGAAACATCTACACATATTCATCGTTTCATATGGTTGGATAGTGCACCTAATTTGGACACGCTTGACTGGGACAATGCAATTGAGCTTGCAAAATCTAAGGATTACTTCGATCAATATATTGCAACTTGAACCCATGAGATGCCCACCACAAGAACACCTTTGTTCCCCACTCTATTCTAAATGATCCTTGCTTGTTAAGCACATATGAGATTTTCAAAAATGATCCAAATCATGACTATAAATAACAAGTCAATTGCATCTAGAGACACACAAAATGCACAAAAAGTACTTGCTTGAGAAAGAAAGGAACTAGCCTTGCATGCCTTTATAGTGCACCATGGGAGTTACATGCCTTATATGACCTTTTCATTGATGAGCATGGCAATTTTTTTCATATTGGATTTTTTTTTTCTTTTATTTTTTTTCTAAGTATACAATGAAGTTCTCCAACTAAAGTGCTCAACACCCCCAAAAAATGACTTTTAGTAACATTGTATCTTTTCTATGATGGAAAAAAGAAACATTGTATCTTTTCTGCACTTGTATAGATTTTGTGTAATGATTCCTTTTTATTATTGTTAAATATAGTTCTTTAGTTTAGCTTTTTGATATGAAAAATCCATGGACACTTTAACATTTCAATATGTTAATGATCTTAGCTTATGAAGAGATTATTATTACATATCACATTTTTAGTAAATATGTCTTTTTTTTCTATAAGTACATATTAGTATTTTCAATTACTTATTGACGCAGACCCCTTCTAACCCTCGGGCTGAAGTCCGCTCACAGGATCGTTCAATCACTTCCCCGAGCCGAATTAGCTCTTTTGATTCCTTGCTGGAATCTCAATTTTTGATCCATAGGTCCTTCTCCTTACCTCACGGTCTTCTGTACACGACCATGAAATTCGGGTTTTGGGTCTCACAGAGTTTTGATGTCGAGAACCTCTGTCTTCTCGAACTCCCGAACACCGAAATTCTGAAAAGGCTTCGATCAACAATTATCCTCCTCTGTCAACTCGAATCCCCGATATCTGAAATACCGATGGACTCTCGATCTCTGCCACGTGTCCTCCACGAATGGACGATCCAAATCATTTTCGGGACTTCGCTAGGTGTGAAGTCAAAAGACTCCTTCCTCTTCTGTTTCCTGATGTTCGAATCCCCGAAATGGGTGATCTGGCGACACGTGTCCTCCTCAATCGGACGATCTAGGTCTATTTCGGGACTTTTTCCATGGAGTGCCCTGATCTCTCGTCCTCGAGACCTCCGAAATCCCGAAGTCCGAAATCCCGATAACTTTGCACTCTTTGGGACTTTTGCCTCTGTTCATGAAGGCTTAACCCTCGTGCAACTCCTGACAGATCCAACGGCTGTCAAGTTTTCTGAATAAGATCTGACGGTTCAACTCTGTCCTTTCTGTGCGCTCTCCTGCTGCTCCCTAGACGTGGAAAACCAACGGTCCAGATCTCTTCCTCAGCCTGATCCGAGGACAGTTGGGCCTCCTTTTGAACATGCATGTTCTTCCTACACTTGGAAGAATTTCCAAAAGCCAAAGGCCTCAACCTTTGCTCTCTTTACAAAGGCGAACTCTCTAATTTTGAGTTCCTCACCCGCGCGCATAAAAATGCTACTCCTCCTGAGCTTCTCTTCTCGAATCCTCAAAGGACTCTTTGACTCCTGCATTTCTCTGTAGAGTCTCTGCATGCACAAAGGTGCTATCTCTTCTGATATTTTCCTGTAGCTTCGACCTCTAAGAAATTTTACCCTTCTTCCTTCTCTTGCAGATGGAGAAATATGATGCCCTCCTAGCACTTCTTCACTCAAGAAACCTCTTGCTGAGTCGTCAAGGTGTTCAGCAACCCTGTGAAGATCCTTCTCTAGATTCTTCTTCAAATTATAGAACTCAAAGAGTTCTCTCTGTGCTCTCTGGCACTCACTCGATGCCCTCCTGGCAGAATGTCTAGAATCCTCAGTGATTCTGACTTCTGTCTGAACTCACATCAGAGTTCTTCCTCAATGCATCACTATGCATATGCTCAATGCCCACTTGGCAGAGCTCTATAGAACTCCTCAGAGATTCTGTCTCCTTATGAACTCACAACAAAGTTCTTTTGTGCACTCCATGCCTGTGCTCAATGCACTCCTGACAGAGCCTTACAAAACTCCTCAGAGATTCTGTCTGCAACTGTCTCTCATACACAGCCTTACCTCCAAGGTATTCAACAACCTTGAGGTATTCCTTTGAGATAATGAGTTCAGCTACTGTGCCCTCCTGGCGTGCCTTTGTCTGAACCCGCAGAATTCAGAAATGCACTCTATGTGCACGGCTATCAGAACCCGCAGTGTTCTGTCACACCCTCCTGGTGTGAAGCCTCAAAGACCTCTAACCTTGAAATCAAACAACCCCTGCAAATGCATACCTAACATACATCTACCGCATATAAAGAACACATAAATACATTCACACAACACAGGTAATATGCAGGAAAAACTGCTCTGGCTTGTATTAATAAAATGCCTCTTTACAAAGGTGTTATGAGCACAAACTTTAATAGAGTCTCAGCTCCTTCTTAACTCTCTCTCTCTCTCTCTCTATGATAATAAAAATAAGATCTCTCTATATTTTACATGAGGGGCTCTTTGAGCTCTTCCCTCCAATCTACCTACCCTATTCAATTACATTGAATGGGTTGTCTAGTCCAGAATTGGATCTAGATCTCAGCCTTACAAACATTCAAGGATATCTACTCTAATGCCTGTGCAAAGGCACTACTCCATGGTTCAACAACCTACAACATTAATTACATTCAATTTCAAATTTGAAATGAGGTTGTGCCTCTTCCCATTGAATGCATGCGCCGACGTGGGCTGGCTGGCTGGCTGGCTGGATGACGTGGAGAGATGTTCCTGCATCATACTCCTTAGCTGCAAAATTCATGAGCTCCTGGTCATGAGCTTCCCATCTCAGTGGTGGAAATCCTCCTGGATCCCAAACAAATTTCTGGAGTTGTTCATCTGCTCCATCTTTCTGCCGCTGCTGCTACTTCTGTTGTTGCTACTTCTCTACCCAGCTTCTCCTTGCTGGTAGTCTCTGTTGATCTCAACATCAGCCTTCTGATGTCTTCTATCACCTCACCCAACTGCTGCAATGGTTGTCTCTGTTCATGCAGTCTTCTCAGTTGCATTTTCTTTCTGCAGATGGGCAGATCATCATGATCTCCCATGCCATCCTCTTCATCTACTTCCAAACTCACTTGTTGGATGTGCATGCCCTACACTATCACTCTTCTCTCCAAGGATTCAATCTGTTCACAGAGATCAACAAAGCTCATGCTGTCTGCCTCTTCTTCTACAACTTCTCCAAGCTCCAATGTTGTAGTCTCTTCAGCTTCTTGGCTGAAAGTATTGAGCCACTCTTCAGAATGCTCATCTTATTCCCCTGCTTGGGCAGCTTCTAATGTCTTCTCCAATTCTTCTTCCCTGACAGTCACAACTGGCTGTCTTTCTCCTGTTGTTGCTGCTTCATCTGCAACACAGGCTTTTGCCTCCTCTGGGCTAAGTGGTAGGAATATTTCAATTCCCCCAATCATTAGAAGATTTCTCCAATCTTCCTTCTCTGTCAGCTGCATCTACTGATCCAAATCCATCTCTGATCTCATCTTCTCTGTTAACTCCTCAGGCTAATCTAAACTCACCTCTGAGTTCATGAGACTCTCAAACAGTCCCATTTCTGTTCCCATGCCCTCCTGGCAAATTGGGATTTTCCTGCTGCCCTCCTGGAAATCCATGAGATCTCGCAGTGATCTCGATTCATTTCCCTCCTGGAAATGTGAAATTTCTCGGCTGTCCCCATGACAATCTGTGAGATCCTGCAGCGACCTCAACTCTTTGCCCTCCTGGCAATTGGGAATTTCCTAACTGTCTTCTTGAAAATCCTTGAGATCTTCAGCTGATCCCAATTCATCCTCACTATCAAGGTTTCTCTCGGTATCTGGTTCACATACCTGAACCATCTCCTCAGGTCCGTCGAGGTTTTCATCATGCCTCAACCATCCTCTTAACAACCTACACTGTCTTCTAGCCATCAACTCCTTGACTGGCCATTTTGCCTTCTCCTTCCTCATGGGCCATTCGTATACCCATCTCGACTTGGCATTCTACTGCATCCGCAATGCAAGATTTTCTATCTCCGCCCTTATATCAGCGAGCTCTTCATCTATTTATGCTTTTCTCATCAGCTCTGGGTCTTTCCTTCCAGCATATCTATGGCCTTCAATAGCCCTCTTGTTGTCTATCTTCCCTCCTGGAAAATCTACCGCTGTCACTCTGTAACCTCGAGTGTCTCCAGCCTCTCCTACATTCCTCCTGACTGTCTCCTTGATTGTTTCCTACCTGCAAACAATATTCACAGAGTCTCCAACGCTCTGTCTTCCTTTGCCTTCTCGCTTCACCTGAAATATACAGATGAAATCCCGCTTTGATACCAAAAATTGTGTGTATCAAAGTTCTCTTTCTCCTTTTGTCTGAGATATACAAACAAAAACAAGCTCTGATACCAAAACTAACGCAGACCCCTTCTAACCCTCGGGCTGAAGTTCGCTCACAGGATCGTTCAATCACTTCCCCGAGATGAATTATCTCTTTTGATTCCCTGCTGGAATCTCAATTTTCGATCCACAGGTCCTTCTCCTTACCTCATGGTCTTTTGTACACGACCATGAAATTCGGGTTTCGGGTCTCACAGAGTTCTGATGTCGAGAACCTCTGTCTTCTTGAACTCCTGAACATCGAAATGCCAAAATGCCGAAAAGGCTTTGATCAACAATTAGCCTCCTCTGTCAACTCGAATCCCCGATATCTGAAATACCGATGGACTCTCGATCTCCGCCACGTGTCCTCCATGGATGGATGGTCCAGATCATTTTCGGGACTTCACCAGGTGCAAAGTCAAAAGACTCCTTCCTCTTCTGTTTCCTGATGTCTGAATCCTCGAAATGGGTGATCTCGCGACACGTTTCCTCCTCAATCGGACGATCCAAGTCTATTTTGGGACTTTCACCGTGGAGTGCCCTGATCTCTCGTCCTCAAGACCTTCGAAATCCCGAAGTCCAAAATCCTGATAACTATGCACTCTTCGGGACTTTCGCCTCTGTTCACGAAGGCTTAACCCTCGTGCAACTCCTGACAGATCCAACGACTATTGGGTTTTCTGACTAAGATCTGACGGTTCAGATCTGTCCTTCCTGTGCGCTCTCCTGCTGCTCCTTGGATGTGGAAAACCAACGGTCCAGATCTCTTCCTCGTCCTGATCTGACGACAGCTGTGCCTCCTTTTGAACAGGTGCGTTCTTCCTGCACTTGGAAGAATTTCCAAAATCCAAAGGCCTCAACCTTTTCTCTCTTTACAAAAGCGAACTCTCTAATTTTGAGTCCCTCGCCTGCGTGCATAAAAATGCTACTCCTCATGAGCCTCTCTTCTCGAATCCTCAAAGGACTCTTCGACTCTTGCGCTTCTCTGCAGAGTCTCTGCACACACGAAGGTGCTATATCTTCTGATCTTTTCTCGTAGCTTCGACCTCTAAGGAATTTTACCCTTCTTCCTTCTCCTGCAGATAGAGAAATATGATGCCCTCCTGGCACTTCTTCGCTCAAGCAACCTCTTGCTGAGTCGTCAGGGTGTTCAAAAACCCTGTGAAGATCCTTCTCTAGATTCTTCTTCAAATTACAAAACTCAAAGAGTTCTCTCTGTGCTCTCTGGCACTCACTCGATGCCCTCTTGGCAGAGTGTTTAGAATCCTCAGTGATTCTGACTTCTGTCTGAACTCACATCAGAGTTCTTCCTCAATGCATCACTATGCATATGCTCAATAACCACTTGGTAGAGCTCTACAAAACTCCTCAGAGATTCTGTCTCCTTATGAACTCACAACAGAGTTCTTCTGTGCACTTCATGCCTGTTCTCAATGCCCTCCTGGCAGAGCCTTACATAACTCCTCAGAGATTCTACCTGCAACTGTGTCTCTCATACACAACCTTACCTCCAATATATTCAGCAACCTTGAGGCCTTCCTCTGAGCTAATGATTTCAGCTACTGTTCCCTCTTGGCACGCCTTTGTCTGAACCCGAGAATTCAGAAATGCACTCTCTGTGCACGACTATCAGAACCCGTAGTGTTCTATCACACCCTCCTGGTGTGAAGCCTCAAATATCTCTAACCCTAAAATCAAACAACCCCTACAAATGCATACCTAACATACATCTACATCATATAAAGAACACATAAATACATTCACACAACACAGGTAATATGTAGGAAAAACTACTCTGTCTTGTATTAATAAAATGCCTCTTTACAAAGGTGTTCTGAGAACAAACTTTAACAGAGTCTTGGCTCCTTCTCAACTCTCTCTCTCTCTCTCTCTCTCTCTCTCTCTCTCTCTCTCTCTCTCTCTGTGATAATACAAAGAAGATCTCTCTATCTTTTACATGAGGGGCTCTTTGAGCTCTTCCCACCAATCTACCTACCCTATTCAATTACATTGAATGGGCTATCTAGTCCAGAATCAGATCTATATCTCAGCCTTACAAACATTCAAGGTTATCTACTCTAATGCCTGCACAAAGGCACGACTCCATGGCTCAACAACCTACAACATTAATTACATTCAATTTCAAATTTGAAATGAGGTTGCACATCTTCCCATTGAATGTGTGCGCTGACGTGGGCTGGTTGGTTGGATGGATGACGTGAAGAGATGCTCCTGCATCACTTATGCTAGCCAATGCACATTACTTTGTCTCCCTTGGTCATGATGAATTATGTATGCAACTCTTATAAAAAAGGGGCATTGCTGATTAGAAATGCCAAATTGTTAGATCTGATCGCTTATTCTAATTTCATAGTCGTTTTAGTTGCTCTATGGAAGAAGATATCATGTTCATTGTATATACCCTTATTTTTTTTCATTTGTTTGTAGTTGTTGATACATATACATATACATACACACACACACACACACACACACACAGATATATATATATACATATACATATACATATACATATACATATACATATACATATACATATACATATATATATATATATA
>ML778740.1:785553-803852 GCA_009831015.1 Picea engelmannii
TATATGTATAACTTAGTACTTCAAATCATATTTTAGAAACATGCATTGAACATAAAAATCCATTGACATCATAGTAAAGTATTCAACTTTGCTTCCCCGAGTTCGATCTTCTTTCATGGGTTATGAAATTGGTCATACCATTATTGTGCAAATCTAAAAGAAATAGTTCCAAATCAACAAAAAGGTTGTATATCTCACTGATACCTTTCCAATGATATAAGTCACACCCTAAATCAGAATAAAAAGTTATCGCAAACATACCGAAAGGGTTTTTTCTTTGGTCAACAATTTTTTTCACTTTCGCCTTGATCTCCCAACTTCATTCACTTTAGTATCTCTTCCTTCATTTCACTTTCTTCTTGATCAATTCCTTCATCTCATTTTCTCATCACCGCCTTCAGTTTACTATCTCATCAACGCTTTCATTTAACTTTCTTATCGATTGACCAACTTCATTCACTTTCGTGTCAATGCCTTCATTTCATTTTTACATCAACACTTAACTTTAATTTAATATTGGAATTTAAAACCCCCCTTGGTATAGCGATGAAAGTAATCAAAACTCATCAATAACTAACCATGATTAATTTGAATAAAATGCCAAAGAACGTAGAAAAACTCAATGGAGATATCCTTCAACATAGAACAATGTATGTTTGGCTATAATTTCCAAACCTTTGGGAGGCGTGTTTATATCCCTTCTCATGTTTATGTTCAAAGAATAAGAAACCCTAACATTGTTTGGCATCATTGAACATGGCTTATCTTCAGTCTCCGAGTGTTGAAAAGGAGAGTTAAAGTTGATTCCGATTTTGGGAATATGTACCTTTCTTCAAAGCTCAATTCCTTATTGTCAAGTTAAATTTTTGTAACTCAAAAAAAAGAAGTCATCGAGTGCTTACTTGAAAATTGAGCTCCAGTTTCATTTAGTAAATCAAGTTGAAGGCCTTCAGAATTTATTAATGTGCCTAGTGATTATTAACCTATGATATAGATATAGTGAATTATATCTTTGAACAAGAGAAATATATAATTAGCTACATCAGTGTTGAGGCCTCACCACACCCTAAAATTTCAAAAAATTGGGTACCACTTTTTCTTTAAGTTATTTTAATTTGCAAGTAATTTTTGTATCTTAGTTTTAATGGTTTCTTGCATATCGCATAATTTCAAAAGAATCTCTTAGCCTTTGAGAAAACCAATTTTTTCTAAGTCCTTTGGCCTTGTTCTGAGCTAAAATGGTTCATTATCGGTGAGTTTAGGTCACTTTCATTGCCATACCAAAGCTAGTTTTAAACTTAAAACATAAAATTGAAATTAGAGTGCCAAAAAAAAAGTGAAAAAAAAATGAAATCAAGCTACCGAAACAAAAGAGAAATCAAGGCGCTGATATGAGTGTGAAATCAAATTGGTGATAAGAAATTGGATTTAAATCCTTGATGTAAAAGTGAAGTTACAACATTAGTGTAGAAAGTGAAATCAAAGCATCGATGATCACCTTTTAGAGATCACTTTTCACTTTTCCATAGTGCAAAGTTTAAAAGTACAACAATGTGAAAGTGGATGTTCTGCGTCGATAACACATTTCTCATTGATTATTTCATTTATATTTCTTCTTGATCGATGCCTTCATTTCACTTTTTAATCGACACTTGTTTTTCAATTTCTCATTGATGCTTTCATTTCACTTTCTTCTTGATTGAAAAAAATCATTCACTTTCATATCGACGCCTTGATTTAACTTTTTCATCAACACTTTCATTTAACTTTCTTCTTAATCGATCAAGTTTATTCACTTTCACCTTGATTGGCCAACTTATTTCACTTTTGTATCACCACCTTCATTTAAATTTCTCATCGGTACTTTCATTTCACTTTCTTGTTGATCAACACCTTCATTTCACTTTCTCATCAATGTGTGCATTTCACTTTCTCATCGACACTTTCATTCCACTTTCTTCTTGATTGGTCAATTTAATTCACTTCCATATATGTGATTTCATTTCAGTTTCACATCGACACTTAAATTTACTTTCATATCAGTGTCTAAAACCCATTGTATATAGCAATGCCATTGAAAATGAAATGAAAAAATAATTACTTGCAAAAATATAAATAACTTAAAAACCTATCGTCTAGGTGTTAGAATATTGAGACATATGAATAAACATACAACAATATTAAACACAAGAGCCTTACTTGGCTATCCTCTTACCCATACAACAACAACATTTACAACAACATTTAATCATAATAAGAAAGAGACAAGAGAAAAAGAGTACACCATATATACGTGGTAAAACCCCAAAATGGTGAAACATCCACGAGAAGGTATTGTCTTGTATTGTCTTCTTTATTATTTATAAATCTCCAATATTAGACTTGAGCTCCCACATATCACACTCCATTTTCACATCATTACAATGTATATGATCACTATGTGATCCTTCATTTTAATGTACCCCATGGGTCTCTCTTACTTATATTATATACCAAGAGGTATGCAGGAATTACATCCAAAAATACATGTGGGATGAATGTAATTTCACCTCTTTATATAATGAATGGTAACAAGAGTATATTACTTCCTGATGCATGTGGGATAACTCTTTTACATAAGAGTAGACATTATTACCTTCCAAATTAATACATTATAGTAATACTACATAAGTCATCATTACATATTCCAACATTCCCCCTTAATGATGACAAGGGAGAATGAACACTTATGGAGGAAGATGGAATTACAATACCTTCCAACATTCTCTACAAGAATACGAAAGACAATATCTTCCAGAGTAAAACATTCCAACACTCCTCCTTAATTATGGCAAGGGAGAAGGAACACTTATGGAGGGAGATGGCATTACATTAACATCCCCCCTTAATGACAACTTCTAAAATTTCCCATAAGATGTGAATAAGAACATACTTCGCCTCATGGATTTGATGAATATAACAACTTATTCTCACTGAATCATGAAATCACGCCCGAACCAAGTTGTACAATGAACTCTTGCAGAACACCACAACAATGTACAAAAAACTCAAATGGAAAATACAACAGAACATGTGACTTGTAGACGATAATCACAACTATAACTCAACTGATAACTAAAATAACTCTTGCAAAACACCACAATAGTGTTGGATCATGTTGTCATTGATGCCAATGGTTTGATTGATTGATGTCAAGTGATTGATTGATGCCAAAGGATTGATTGATGCCAAAGAATTGATTGATTGATGATTGATGTAATGTAATATGCATTTTCCTTCATGAGAATGCATAGATGAATATGGATCAATGAGTTTTCATTGATATGATGAAGATGGATCAATGAGTTGTCATTGATACATGATGAAGATGGATCAATGTGGTTTCATTTGTATATGATGCATTGTTGGAAAAATGTATAGATGACTCATTATTGTCTTATCATGATTGATAAGGTGCACAAATGGATGAACTCCAAAGTGGTCCCCTTATGGTGAAATCCATCATGGGAAGACGCTTTGCGGATTGAGTTATCCTAGAAAGATGGTTGGAGGACCCATGCTCTCATTATTGTATTATCATGATTGATAAGGTGCACAAATGGTTGAACTCCAAAGTGGTCCCATTATGGTGAAAGCCCTCACGGGAAGACGCTTTGCGGATTGAGTTATCCTAGAAGAATGGTTGGAGGAACCATGCTTGTATATGGAATAATGAGATGAAGATCAAAGAAATTGTTGGTGAAACTATCCTATATGGATAGTGATTTTCATGCCATTTCCGGTGGTATGTGGAATGTCACATAAGTCCTCATGGTTTGAGAGTTATGGCCTTACGAAGATGAAGGACCCCCACATGAAGGCTCGAAGCCCCCAAGGTCAAAGAAGTCAAAGTGACCTAAAAGAAGAAATCATTATTTAAATGATAAAAGTAAAGTGACAAAGTCAAGGTGGATTATTTAAATAATAAAGAGAAGTGACAAAATCAAGAAATGATAAAGTAAGGTGACAAAATCAAGAAGGAATATTTAAATGATAAAGTGTTGGAGAACTTTCTATTTATGGAAAGTGGTTAACCCTAAAAATGAGGAAAATAGGTTAAGTGACCTATAAATGGGTTAAGTGACCTATAAATAGGTTAAGTGACCTAGAAATGGGTTAAGTGACCTACAAGATGGAGAGTATAAATAAGAGGTAAGGATCTCTCATTTCATATAACACTTGAGCATATTGAAGATCTATAGGTGACTGAGGTAACCAAAGGATATATAAGTTGAATTTCAAAGGGAAGGTGAAGAAAAGAGGGCTGGAATTCAAGGGAGGATAAATTCTTTTCATGATGTTTTCTAAGGTATGTTATTTACAGGTCATCTCACCATTTTCGTAATAACTTTTTTTCTATAATGATTCAGACTGTAAGATTGATATTCCATTGAGGAAACATATCCAAGTATCTATGGTAAACGATTCAGCTTGTGGGTCGTTGTATGTTCGGAGATACACTCCGTGGAAAATAGGTTTTGTGGCTAGTCCTGAAACTAGTCTAAAACAGGTGTTTCGGGTAAAAACATCATAACTTCTTCATAACAGATCCAAATTCAGTGAGACCAATTGTGTTGGTTAGATTACAATCTGTAGTATGTTGTAAAAGAGTTTTTGGAAAAATATCCCTACATTGTTCACCCCCCCTTTCAGTGTAGTTGATGTGTCCAACAATTGGTTTCAGAGCGGACCTTCACTACAAGCCTTAAAAAGCTTGAAGGAGATCCATAAACACACAAATGGATTATGAAGTTCCAATCCTTGATGAGGAAAACTATTCTACTTGGAGAATATAGATGAGATTACATTTGAAGACAATGGGAGTATCAATTTGGAAGGCAGCCATTGGTGAATCAGTTCCTTTGAAGAACAAGTCAAAGTTTGCATCTCAAAGAGAAGGAAATAAGAATGATGCATTGTCTCTCAAGACCATTCTTAGTGGACTCTCAAGCCCTATCAAAGAAAGCATGGAACAATGCACTTACGCCAAGGATCTATAGCTAAAGCTAGAGGAGACATATCAAAGCGAGAAGGAGAAGAAAGACATTGAAGACAACTCCATCAAGACACATGAAGGTAAAGAATCTCCAAAAACTCTTGGTTGCATTATTTCTAAAAGTGATGATGTTGGAAAAAAGGAAGATCTTGAAGACATTTCAATTGAAGGCAAAGGATTATGTGATGATGTTGAATTTTTCTCTACAAGTGAAGAAGAAAATCTAGAAGTAGTTTGGATAAAATAAATTGATTGTTATCCCATGGAAGAAGTAGAGGAAAAACTATTGCAGATTAAAGAGAAAGTTGAAAGAGTTCTATATGAATATAGCAATGACCACTATTATATGGACTATAGCTATCTTTCAGATAACACTAAAAAGTTTCTCAAGAAGAGTCAAAGGCACATCTTGAAGTTAAAATAAATGCTCAAAGAACTAGAATAAAGTAGTAAGACTCAATTAGAAGAAAAGGAAGAAGAGATCACAAGACTAAAGAATGAAAAAGGAGATATGAAGGTAGATGATGAGATTAGCAAAAGTTTTGAAACTATTGTCCATCTCAAGACCCAAATTGAAGAAGCCAAAAGGGTAGAGGAACTATTGAAGGATCAAATAAATGAAAAGGAAGAGTAATGTCATAAGTTAGAAGCTGAAGTTGTTGACCTTAGAAAGAAGGTAGAGAAGTCAAACAAATTCTTGAATAGCTCAAGAATCTTGGATGATATCTTGGAAAGTCAAAGATCACCATGTGATAAATCAGGACTTGAATACAAAGAAGAAGCTACACATGCTGAAGCAAGCACCTCAAAGAAGCATGAGGTAAGTCCATCAAAGAAGGAATGCACTGTTTCAAAGAAACCATCTACACAAGGCAAGGAAAATTTCAAAAGATCAAAGCAATGAAGACATCAAGAAGCTATCTTTGGGACACCAAAGCAAAGGTATGAAAGTATTTTTCATGGGCATTGTTATTCATGTAATGAATATGGTCACAAAGCTTTTGAATTTAAATCTTATGAAAGAAGATATAATGGAAGATTTCATAACACCATAAGGTGTTGGAGATGTGATAAAGTAGTACATATTGATGTTCATTGCAATTCCATGATATGCTACAGTTGTAGTGGATTTGGCCACAAATCCCAGGAGTGCTGGAACACAAGAAGAAAGTCCATGATGAGGACTTCACATAGCATGGATAGAAGAATGAATGAAGTAAGGAAAGGAGACATATTTGAAAATATGGATGCTCAGAGATCAAGTTTTGAGGAGCAGGGACATCTACAGAAGTGGGTGAAGAAGATAGAGCAGCCAGAACATAATGAACGACTGAAGGGAAGTTCAAAAATTTCATATACTGAGGCATACATGGGTGACAGTGGTATCATTCGCATACATACACATGTTGACCTTGTATAGGTCACATACATACACAAGATGTCTGTGTAGCAAGCCACGCATATGTGGTGTAGCCTAAGAAAAAGGGCTATGCACAGGGATTGCAGTTTGATGTGATGGTATAACTCTGTGATGTAGGGTATGGCATGGTTTATTGCAGGTTCTGACATTGTTTGTTGCAGGTTTTCATGATTCTATATTGGATTATGTAAGGTGATGATGTAAAATAAAATCTTGGGTGCATGGCACTAACCCATGAGTATAGATTAATGCATTTTCTATTGAAGAACAATGTTGGTTATGACAATGAAGTTATGACACCTTGGTTATGTGATATATCGTGATTGGAAGATTACTTGTTGGATAGCTTGATATATAATTGATACAAGTTTGGTACACTCATAGATGGCATATGCTTGATGATACTACACCATTGGTACTACTTGATCAACACAACAATTGGTATTTGTTTAAGATACATGATTGTGGAACTTGGTTCATGATGGAGACATATCATGAGTGATATGACACATGGTTGGCATATTGGTAGATTCACATGGTTGGCATATCGGTAGATGCACATGGTTGGCATATTGATAGATGCACATGTTGGCATGTTGATAGAGGCATATGATTGATGCATTTCATGGATGATATCTTTTGTCACATTGCATGATGTTGATGTACATGGTTGATATACATAGGTGTTGTGCATGATGAACACACTTTTTTGTACATGGATGTTGTGCATGGTGGGCACATTTTGGTACATGATTGATATTTGGATAATGATTCTCTATTTTATTGTTGACATATATTTTGCTTCATGATGCTTGGCATGGCATAAGTTTGATGCATGAAAAAGTCCAAGGATCGTTATATGGTAGCATATTGTTCATCTTGCAGAGAATATAGGGGGAGACATACCCATAGGGGGAGTCATTATTCTTCCCATGATTCTAGGAGGATATATTTATTAGATGAATACCTAGAAAAGAGCCATGTATTTGAATAAAGAGCACAGAGGCATAATTCCAGGAGGAGCGATGGTCACAGGGGGAGTATGTTCGATGTATTTTCAGCATTACATCAGAGTGATATCCCTTGTTCAAAAGGGGAGAGATTATTCATAGCAAGATCAAAGGAAATCAGATAGGGGGAGTAGCCTCAAGGAAAGTTCAAGCAGGGGGAGCATCCCCAAGAGGAAAATGGCCCTTTTCCATTGATGTCAAAGGGAGAGAGATAGTCACATTGATGTGATTGATGATTATTGATTGAGAGAGATAGTCACATTTGGGAGAGATAGTCACATTGACTATTGATGTAAAGCATGCCTTATCTACATGTTGACATCAATAATTGGTAATTGGTGTTGACATTAATATTGGTATTTCCATCAATGACAAAGGGGGAGATTGTTGGATCATGTTGTCATTGATGCCAATGGTTTGATTGATTGGTGTCAAGTGATTGATTGATGCCAAATGATTGATTGATTGATGATTGATGTAATGTAATATGTATTTCCCTTGATGAGAATGCATATATGAAGATGGATCAATGAGTTGTCATTGATATGATGAAGATGGATCAATGAGTTGTCATTGATACATGATGAATATGGATCGATGTGGTTTCATTGGTATATGATGCATTGTTGGAAAAATGTATAGATGAATCATTATTGTCTTATCATGATTGATAAGGTGCAAAAATGGATGAACTCCAAAGTGGTCCCCTTATGGTGAAAGCCCTCCCAGGAAAACGCTTTGCAGATTGAGTTATCCTAGAAGAATGGTTGGAGGACCCATTCTCTCATTATTGTCTTATCATGATTGATAAGGTGCACAAATGGATGAACTCCAAAGTGGTCCCCTTATGTTGAAAGCCCTCACAGGAAGATGCTTTGCAGATTGAGTTATCCTAGAAGAATGGTTGGAGGACCCATGCTTGTATGTGGAATAATGAGATGAAGATCAAGGAAATTTTTGGTGAAACTATCCTAGATGGATAGTGATTTTCATACCATTTCCAGTGGTATCTGGAATGTCACATAAATCCTCATGGTTTGAGAGTTATGGCCTTACGAAGATGAAGGACCCCCACATGAAGGCTCGAAGCCCCCAAGGTCAAAGAAGTCAAAGTGACCTAAAAGAAGAAATCATTATTTAAATGATAAAGTAAAGTGACAAAGTCAAGGTGGATTATTTAAATAATAAAAAGAAGTGACAAAATCAAGAAATGATAAAGTAAGGTGACAAAATCAAGAAGGAATATTTAAATGATAAAATATTGGAGAACTTTCTATTTATGGAAAGTGGTTAACCCTAAAAATGAGGAAAATAGGTTAAGTGACCTATAAATGGGTTAAGTGACCTAGAAGATGGGTTAAGTGACCTAGAAGATGGAGAGTATAAATAAGAGGCAATGATCTCTCATTTCATATAAAAATTGAACATATTGAATATATATAGGTGAATGAGGTAACCAAAGGATATCTAAGACGAATTTCAGAGGGAAGGTGAAGAAAAGAGGGCCATAATTCAAGGGAGGATAAATTCTTTTTATGTTGCTTTCTAAGGTATGTTTTTATAGGTTATCTCACCATTTTCGTAATAAATTTTTTTCTATAATGATTTAGACCGTGAGATTGATATTCCATTGAGGAAACATATCCAAGTATATGTGGTAAAAAATTTAGCCTATGGTTCTTTGTATGTTTGGAGATACACTCCGTGGAAAATAGGGTTTGTGGCTAGTCCTGAAACTAGTCTAAAGCATGTGTTTCGGGTAAAAACGTCATAACTTATTCATAACATATCCAAATTTAGTGAGACCAATTGTATTGGTTATATTACAGTCTGTAGTATGTTGTGTAATAGTTTCATATCAATTCAACAAACATTTCGTCTGGGGAACACTCTACAAGGTCACTCTCTAGAATAAGCCAGAATTCAGCAAGGTATGCCATTTTTGCTATAACTCCTTTTCTGAGAGGTTCCAAGTAGTGAAACCTGGATTAATTGCATAAAACACATTGAAGAAAATTATGTATTAGTTTTATATATTTATTCATTACAGGTACAAAGTTATGATTATTTCAAGTTAGGGTTGTTGACTAATCCAAAGCTAGTCATGGTTGAGACAAGCAGTTGATGAGTTGGCACATACATGAGGTGTATAGTTGATGATGTTGGTACATATTGATGAGTCATTGTTGATGAGTATTTGAAACATGATTTGTATATACTTGGTACATGGTTGGATGCACTTGTTTATGGTACAAGTTGATTACAGATTGTTTGGCACAGGTTGGTGCATGGTTGATGCACTTGTTTATGGTAAAGATTGATATCTGTTGAGGATTGTTGCCTCATCTTAGTTGGTGTTGATGGTGTAAGATGAGTCTTGAATTATAGATCTAGTGCTCTTGTAGAGTTTTACTCTATTCATTTGTTGTTGAAAAACCCCAAGGATTGTAGTCCGTAATAAAAAGAAAATTGTACATACATCTTGTGTTCTTTGTGTTCCTTGTGGTGATGACTTGTTGATTATATATTGTTGATATGTGTTGACATTTAAATGGTTATAAATGACGGCAATGAGTAATGATTTAATGGTAATTGTTAACTAAGGAGTTTTGGGGAAAAGATCCCTACACTGTTCACCCCTCCCTCTCAGTGTAGTTGGTGTGTCCAACAAATAGTGTACAAAAACCTCAGATGGACAATAAAACACAACGTGTGGCAAGAAAATAGTTGTCCCAACCAAGATGACATGTGTAATAATATTTCAATACACCGTATTATGAATAGAAGAACCCTAAATCTATACATCGAAATGTTTCCAGCAGACAGTCTTCACAACCAAAGAACTCTACTAAATATTACATTGTGAATACAATGCCCCAATGGTCTATCCATCAAAAAATGAGCCCCACAGATAATCATCATGACTTTACAGTAGAATATGACACTTCATTACATTACATTATTATTGGAATATAGTGATATGAAATGAAATTTCATTACATTACATTACGTTCCCCTTGATTACAACTTCAAACATCATAGATAAAGTGGCAAACAGTTTCAAGATTTGTTGTTTTCAAGGATAAGCTGAAGAGAGGAACAATGTAGGAAGTCATTGCAACTGCAATCAGATCCTCAATAAAGTGCAAGAAAACAACACTTTCCACTGTCAAGAATTAATGTTGAATGGCAATATCAATATGCTTATAAACTCAAGATAGGAACAATCTTCATAACCAAGTTATCTCACAACTCTTCACAAAAAAACCCTGTGGAGAAAGTGAAGCAAATAGAGAGATACTATGTAGACAATAAATTCCAAGAGTAAACCATATAATGATCATGATAAAACCATAAAAAAATGAAATTGTTTTTACACAACAAGGGTCAACAACAACATATAAATGGAGAGAAAAATATGATCAAAATAAAAAATGATATCACTTTAAAAATATATCCATTAAGAAACTAAGCCTTAAGCATTGGATGGCTTCTTTCTATCACCATGATAAAATGCTAGAGATACATGCTCTTGAAAATGTAAAAAAATATCTTCCACACTCGTATTTTAGTGACAAGAAAAAAACATGAACAAGAGACAATCTTTGCAAACATGATGAAAAAACTAAGAAACTAAACCATAATGAAAAAAGACAAGCTAATGACAAAAATAAATAGATTTTTTCTTACCTATAGTGAATGTTGGAAGTACCTTACCCTATTTATGAGCTACACACTGAAAAAAAAAACACATTGGAAATTACCTACAACAAGAAACAACGTGGAAAAAAACAAGATGGAAATTACCTTGAGCACTGAACCTTCCGTACGATCCTCCCTGCCAAAGAAACATGATCGTACAACTTGCATGGAGGGTGAAAGGGACGCTAAAAAAAGAATAGAACAACCAAATGGAACCTCTAATTAGACAAAATATTATTTCCAATTAGACGAATCAAAGGTCTGAACAGTCAATTGCACCTTCAAGAAGAGAAAATTTACAAACCATCCGAGAAAAAAATGGTCATATAGGTAAGGAAATGGTCTTCTAGGATAAATTGGCCTCTGGAAAGATAAATCAGTCTCATAACTTGAAAATCAATCTTCTAGATGAAAAATCAAGGCTTAGATCTGCAAAAGAAGGTAGTCATACAACAAAAATGCTAAATAGAACGATTATGCAATAGAAAAAGGTCGTTTGTACAGTTTGTATGACCTCAAATTGAAGAGATGGTTAGCTAGTTAGATAGCCAACTAAAACTCACACGCAAAAAAAAAAATTCATGCAAAAAATTCCCTTGGATCAAAAGATATTAGCTTCGAAAGAAAAACTAGGTTCAGTAAAAAAACAAGCTTGGTAAATTAACAGACCTAAAAGTGCCAACAAATAATTTAGGTTAAAAAATTAAATTTCTTGGGTTAAGGTAGGCTAATTAATTTAATTTTGAGCAAACATAATCCAAATTTAACAAACCAATACTCGATCTCGGTTGATTTCTTTATTCCATAAATAATGGTGAGGTCAGATTTTTTTAAAATGCACATAAATGTGAGAAATTTGAAAAACAAGGGTTAGGGTTTTGAGAAAAAAATCTCAATCTTGTAGCAAAATACATGGATCTAAAGAGAAGCCTTAATGACTACTAGATCTGATGGAAAAACTACAAAATAAGGAGAACCCAAATAAATATGTTGCTATGCAAAAAAAAATAACAAAAAATTATAGAAGGACGTAGAGCATAGTAATGAGCTCTGGTACCATGGTAGAATATTGAGACATATGAATAAACATACATCAATATTAAACACAAGAAAATTACTAGTATATCCTCCTATCCATAAAACAACAACATTTAATCATAATAAGAAAGAGACAAGAGAAAAAGAGTACACGAGATATACGTGGTAAAACCCCAAATGGAGAAACATTCACAGGAAGGTATTGTCTTCTTCATTCTTTAGACAACATTTAATCATAATAAGAAAGAGACAAGAGAAAAATGTTGAAATCCCCCTACTCCAATCCTAGGTATCTTGTTATCTTGTGATTTCCTTACTCCAAGTTAAGTTAACAACTCACAAAACAAAAATACATTGTTGGAATATTCAACTCAAATAAAGATAGTGGAAGCAAAACTGGAAACCAAATCATGCACACATAAACACCAATATTTTTGGGTAGATACCCGTGGAAAAAACCCAAAGGGAAAACTAATGATGAGAATGATTTTATTATGATAAAATTAAGGCTCTCGTAATAGGGATAATGGCCCACTAAGATAAATACAACTACAGACAAACATGACAAAGTCTGATCCGTTGTACGACCCAGATCTACATACTTTTCAAGGTGTACATGTCTTTCCTTAAGTAAACATACATATACGCTCTTGTCTCCACTGACACCTGCATAAACACACAAAAGGACTATATGGAAAACTTTGTATGACTCAACCCTTTCCTATGGCTTCTCCCTAATGAAACCCACTTGTCATTGTCTCTGTTCTCTTTCTCATTGACTTGATCTCTATATGGAAGTCCTTCTCCACTTATCCAAGATCTCATTGAATCATAGTCCTTTGTGGATCCAACCCTTAAGTTTCATCAAGTGTTATGCCAAGTGTCCTCTCCTTTACCCTAGTCTTGCTTTTATAATCTTGAGTTATATTTTAACTCAAATCTCCAAAGTGATTGATGGTTGAGATTACTTCTCACCTCACTTGAGATCAATGACTAAGATTAAATGTTAATTACTTTAATCATTTCCTTAAATAACTCAATTAATTAATAAAATCACTTTACTTTAATAATTCATTTAATTAAAGTAAAGTAAAGGATAAAAGACTCATTCCCACACATCTAGACACATACACCTGTGCAGAAATACATGTTCAATGCTACCATGCATAAAAAAAGAGTACACAAGACATACGTGGTAAAACCCCAAAATGGGGAAACATCAACATGAATGTATAGTCTTCTTTATTCTTCAGAAATCTCCAATCTTATACTCTCCCACACATCACACTCCATATTCACATCATTCCAATGTATATGATCACTATATGATCCTTCATTTCAATATATCTCAAGGGTCTCTCTTACCTCTATTATATACCAAGAGGTATAGATGAATTACATCCCAAAATACATGTGGGATAAATGTAATTTCACCTCTTTATATAATGAATGGTAACAAGGTTATATTACTTCATGATGCATGTGGGATAACTCTGTTACATAAAAGTAGACATTATTACCTGTTGGCAAATGTTTAACAGGTAGAGCATGCTTGTCATTGATGGCAAGTATGAAAATGAAGATGGCATGAGTACAGGAAGAATGTAACAGACGGGCACCAGAAGTATTTTAGGAAGACGCTGTAGAGAAAGCCCGATAAGTTCAGAAGAGATAGTGCAGAGGATTGTTGGCAGGTTATTATCAGGCAAAGTAAGCTTGTCATTGATGGCAAGATCAGAGTATGCAGCAAAGGCAAAACAAGGACAAAGTACGCTCTGAAGGAGAAGCGCCAGTGATCACTGGATCTCATCATGAATTCCCGATGGCCGTCAAATCTGAATGAAGACAAAATGAGCGCGCAGATCTGGAGGATAGATCTTAGGCGTTAGATCTGAGCGCAGGGTCCGACCACCATTGGATAGAGGAAAAACTGAACGATATTTAAAAGTGCAAGGAGTAGAGGGCTCACAAATCCCGGAAGCAGGAGGACCGTCCATCTCAGGGGGTTATGTGGACCGTTGATCTGACTCCCTGTTGGAGTTTCAGGGATTGAGAGTTGGAGATGTCAAAGAATATTGACATCAAGAATCCCGAAATCGTGATGTATGAAATCCCGACTGAATCTGAACCGTCAGATCAAGATGTGATCTAGACCGTTGACCCAACTCCATGTCGGGGTTTCGAGGATCGAGTGTTGGAGATGTCAAAGAATATTGACATCAAGAATCCCGAAATCGCGATGTGTGAAATCCCAACTGAATCTAAACCGTCAGATCAAGATGTGATCTAGACCATCGACCCGACTCACGTCAGCAGACCACGTCAGCTAGGAACATGTGGCACAACCAGGTAATGACAAGTGTCAGACTGATTCAACATTTCAGGCACATGTAAGTCACGAATCAGAGTGACACGTGGAAGTATTCAACACGTGTCAATCCACGTGTGACGTCAGCAGATGGACACCACTTCGGAGTTTCGAGGATCGTGTGTTGGAAATGTCAAAGAAACAATGCTACATGAATCCCGATTTCGCGATATGAAAAATCGCGACTTAAATCGCAGCCGTCGAATCAAGATCAAATCTGGACCGTTGATTCCATTCCATGTCGGAGTTTTGAGGATCGAGTGTTGAAGTTGTCAAAGAACATTCACCACAGGAATCCCGATTTCGCGATATGCGAAATCACGATGTAATCTGAGCCATCAGATCAAGCTTTGATCTGGACCGTTGATTCCAGTCAATGGAGAGGAATCAGGGATCATGAGTTGGACATGTCAAATATTATTGACATCAGGAATCCCGATATCGCGATTTAATCATAGCCGTTGAATAAAGATCAGATCTGGATCGTTGATCAAACTCCATATCGAAGTTTCGCGAATCGCGACATACAGAGGCAAAGAACACAATGCATCAAGAATGTTGAAATCGTGAAATCACGATTCAATCGTAGCCGTTGAATCAAGATTAGATCTAGGCCATGGAATCATAGGACATGTGGCAAGTGATCAAAATTTCGCCGACTTGGGGTCAACGGAGCATAGTGTCGAAAATCGCGAAATGCGAAATCGTGAAAGCACCTTATGAATAAGGCTGTGGTCACAACCCTTGGACACATCAGCGAGAGATGGAGGAAAGAGATAGAGCAACCAAGCTCGTTTTCGGGGATCGTGACTTGGAGAGGCAAGAACAAAATGAAACAGGAATGTCGAAATGTCGAAACCCGATTTAAAGGCAAGATTAATAAAGCTCATCCAACGACGTAGATTAACTTGCAGGAGATCTGAGGGCTACTATTGCACGACACAGTGAAACTGCTAGAAACCATTGATGGTTTCTACCAGAGGATGCGAAGACACTTCGGGATGACTGATAGAGGAGGTGAAGAGTATCTGAGAGGAATGAAGATGTTCGTGGAGGCAATTGACAGCTGATGAGCATTGAGGCCTGTAACTGAAATAGAGAAGGTGAGTTCGACTGTCACAGAGAAGACGCAGAGTCTCAAACTGCCAGAGAGGCTGAGGAATCTCAGTATAACATACAGTGATGTTGGACATGCGGGGTGAACCACCAGAGAAGTTGAAGAGTCACGATGATGATCAGACAGAGCACTCGAGAGGTGGAGGATAACAGCGCGGAGTCATCATGCAGAGGCATTGCGAACATTGCATGCACAAGGTGCACAGAAGCTATAAATACACGATACAGAGAAGAGATGGGGTTGCTGTCGCTGTTGAAGTTTGTTGTGGTTGTTGTTGGCGAAGGTGATTCATGTGTGAAGAAGGAGGAGAGTGCAGCAGCTGAATAACATAGAAGAGGAACTGTGCAGTGAATGGACATGGCACATAGAGCATAAAAAGTGGAAGAACAGACAGCGCAAGTGATGTGTGCAGAATGGAAATGAGGAAGACAGAGCAATGAAATGCAACAAAACAGTGATGAGTCTGGTAAGCCATTGTTGAACATCATATCACTGTAATAAGTTTCAGTAGCAAAGATTTATATTTCAGGGTGGTTGGGAGGAGCTAGGGAGGACTGGTGTCCTCAAAGGTTCAAGTGGGTGCTTGAACACAGGGAGTTGGTGCTTCCTTCTAGTTGGTGCTAGAGAAACCAGGGAGTTGGTTCTTTCTTCTAGTTGGTGCTAGAGAAACCAGGGAGTTGGTGCTTCCTTCTAGTGGGTGCTAGAGAAAACAGAGAGTTGGTTCTCTCAGCAAGTTGCATCTTGCAAAACTGAGGTTGTAGCCTCATTATGAGTTGGTGCTCATATGTATGATACTGTAAAGAATGTAACTATTACTTATCATATAAAGAAAAAGAGGTTTTTACCCTGCATGGGTTTCCTCGGGAAATACATGTCTCTGTGTTTCTCATATATGTGAATGATGCTGAAAGTTCCATTGTTTATTTCCCTGCATTATTGTGATCATCATTCAGTGTCTCTACAAAGAGTTTAAAAGAACCATAATTGTTTAAGCACGGTAACAACTAATTCACCCCCCCTCTCAATTGTCCAACAATTGGTATCAGAGCGGGCCCCTTTTATCTAAGGGTATATCCTAGAGCTTAAACATGACAAGACATGAAGGAAATTCAACCAATAAGGCCCCTCTGTTCAATGGAACAAACTTTGCCTTCTGGAAAGTTAGAATGAGAACCTACATAATGGATTTAGGTGCAGATGTCTGGGATGTGGTAGATACTGGTTATGCAAAGCCAATTGTGCTAGCTAATAAGGATGACAAACTAGAATTTAGCTTCAATGTTAAGGCTATGAATGCTATCTTGAGTGGGCTTGCAGAAGAAGAATTTGTAAAAGTTATGCACCTAGGAACTGCCAAAGAAATGTGGGACAAACTCATTAACAATTATGAGGGTAATGAGAAGGTAAAGGATGCAAAGGTTCAAACCTACATAATACAGTTTGAACAACTGAATATGAAGGAAGATGAAACTATTGGAAAATACTTTCTGAGAATAGAAGAGAAGGTAAATGACTTCATGCTTATGGCCAAAGATAATTATGATAATAAAAGCACAGGCAGTGATGAGAATGATGAAGAAGATGTGGTTGACATGGAAGGAGAACTGATCAGTGCATTGGAAGAGATTTACAGACTAAGAATCAAGAACATAAAGCAAAGACAATTGTTGATACAATTAGAGAAAGACAGACAAGAACCTGGTGAAGACCTTGTCCTACTAAAAGTAGAATTGGAAGAGGCAAAGAAAATCGAAGAGATTCTGAAACAACAACTATCAGAAAAGAAGACAAGATGTGAATCATTAGAACAAGAAGTAGTGAAAAAAAGGAAAGAAATGGAGAAATTTCAAGCCTTGTATAATCAGAATCTGTCAAGTATCAAAGCCTCAGAAGGATTAGCCACCATTGTGAATCAACAAAGGAATCCAAAGATGAAAACTGGTTTGGGTTATGAAGAGGGATCAAGCAGTGGGAAGCCAGGAAATGAAGAACCCATCGAGTTTGTCAAAAGTACAACAAATGACAATAACAAGTCTGCAGAAACAAAGGAAGACAATCAGCCGCCCAGGACAAGTAAATAAAAAGGTGCCAGGATTGAATCTGTAGAACGAAGAAACAATGCCCTCTCTACTGGAAGACGTCATCAGGAAGAAAGAAATCGATTTTCTCAAAGAAGGCAACCATTTTCCAGGTACAAAGAATTTTTCTATGGCTATTGCTTCTACTATTCTAATTTTGGTCACAAAGCTGTAAATTGTTCCTTAAGACTTAGACATGAACAATTAATATTTCAAAGGAATAAATACTTCCCACAACAAAGAATGAGACAGACAAGTAATAATCCTTCACGGACTGCAAATTGCCAAATAAAGTCTGGACACATACATCTAAGGAGGACAAGAAATAATCAACAATCAATAAGTATGAAACACTGCAACAACACGTTTAACTTATTGAATAATGAGCTTGAATGCTACACCTGTCATAACTTTGGACATAAATCTATTGAGTGTCGGTTAAGGAACTATGAACCATATTCGAAATCCCCTGCTGAAAATGTCAAGTTTTGGAAGAAGAAGGAAAGTAACAAGTGTGGATTAGTATTGTCT
>ML778740.1:814783-826979 GCA_009831015.1 Picea engelmannii
GTCTGTGGTATCCCAGAAATCAAAGTCTTTAGTTGACTGCTTATTCAGATGCAGATTGGGAAAATTGTGTTGATGAGAGAAAAAGCACCAGTGGAGGAGCATTCTTCTTGGGTAACTCCTTAGTAGCCTGGCTTAGTAAAAAGCATGGTTCCATTTCTTTATCAACCACAGAGGCAGAGTACATTGTTGCTGCTACCTGTTGCACACAGGTATTATGGATGATTCAGACACTTGCAGACTTAGAGGTAAAATAAACTGCACCGATCCCAATTCATTATGATAACACTAGTTCCATCAGTGTGTCTAAAAATCCTGTCTTCCACTCCAAGACAAAACATATTCCCATAAAATATCATTTTCTGAGAGAGCAGGTCACCAATCAGATTGTTCAGGTCCATTACATTCCCACTATAGAACAAATTGCAGACATCTTTACTAAGCCCCTAGCCAAGAMAYCGTTTGAATATMTCAGACAGAAGCTGGGTGTCATTTCGTTTCACACCTAAAAGAGTCCATSTTGTTAGGGGGAGATTTGTATTGTTTGAATATCTAATGCCTCCTAAAATTACTGCAATAGCTTAGGGGGAGCATGTCTCTTCTTTGACATTGATGTCAAAGGGGGAGAAAAGAATTCGGGTGCCTTAGTTGCCATCAATGCCAAAGGTGGATAGTGTTGGAAAATGTTTAACAGATAGCGCATGCTTGTCATTGATGGCAAGTACAGCAATGAAGATGGCATGAGTACAGGAAGAATGTAACAGACGAGCACCATAAGTATTTTAGGAAGATGCTGCAGAGCAAGCCCGATAAGTTCAGAAGAGATAGAGCAGAGGATTGTTGGCAGGTTATTATCAGGCAAAGTAAGCTTGTCATTGATGGCAAGATCAGAGTATGCAGCGAAGGCAAAACAAGGACAAAGTATGCTCCGGAGGAGAAGCGCCAGTGATCGCTGGATCTCATCCTGAATTCCCGATGGCCGTCAGATCTGAATGAAGACAAAAGGAGCGTGCAGATCTGGAGGATAGATCTCAGGCATTAGATCTGAGCCCAGGGTCCGACCACCATTGGATAGAGGAAAACATGCACGATCTTTAAAAGTGCAAGGAGTAGAGGGCTCACAAATCCCGAAAGCAGGAGGACCGTCCATCTCAGGGGGTTATGTGGACCGTTTATTTGACTCCCTATCGGAGTTTCGGGGATCGAGATTTGGAGATGTCAAAAATATTGACATCAAGAATCCTGAAATCGCGATGTGTGAAATCCCGACTGAATTTGAACCATCAGATCAAGATGTGATCTAGACCGTTGACCCGACTCCCTGTCGGGGTTTCAAGGATCGAGTGTTGGAGATGTCAAAGAATATTGACATCAAGAATCCCGAAATCGCGATGTGTGAAATCCCGATTGAATCTGAACCTTCATATCAAGATGTGATCTAGACCGTCGATCCGACTCACGTCAGCAGACCACGTCAACTGATTCACCCCCCTCTCAGTTGTCCAACATTACCTTCCAAATTAATACAATTCAACAATACCACAAAATTCATCATTACATATTCCAACACTAGAATTCAGAAGCTTCGTACCAACACTAGAATTCATAAGCTTCTTATAATCACTTCTAAAAATGCAACCATATCTACATTAATATGATGCAATATTTTTAGTTTACCCATCTAAATTTAAAAAACAAACATTTCAAGTTTCCAAACAAAACTAAGAGTAAGCCTAACAAAATATGGTGTTCATTGTATATACCATTATGTTTTTTTCATTTGTTTCCCACCATTAATATAAATATCTTTTGTATGTATAAGAAGTGGTTTAAAAAAAACAACAACAACAAAAATTTTGACTTTTTCACTTTATAATGACGTACTTTTAGCTAATTTATTTTCAATGAAAAAAACATGTAACTATACGTGAACGGAAATCACTTAATACCAATTAAAATGAATCAAAATAATATATCCTAAATATACCACAAATTCTCCTAAATATACCAAGAAATTCTTTAACTACTATGCATTTAGTTAATTTCAAAATTATTTTAAATACTATGCTTTTAATTATTATCAATGGATTTTTTTATATACTTAAGTTATTGCACTTGGATTAATATATAGATACCCATTATTTAGTTAATTCCAAAATTATTATTATTATTATTATTATTGTAAATAAAAATAATGTATTACCTTGCTTTAGCAAAAAACATATGTGTCTAAGTGTGCATTATAGCACGTCAATTGTTTTTCCACCGTAGTGGAAACTAGAACGCATGGGCAGGCCGATTGTTCGTTGTTCCAAAAATTTAAGAAAAAGTGACAACTATCGACATACATACATGGGGACTTGCCACCTCTTCTGCCACAGGCGTGGAAACTAGAACAAGTGGTGAACTAAATGCCCCGACCACCTATCAAACTTGAACCAGACAGAGACTATGGTATGCAAAAATTGCAAAATCTTAGTCATTAAACCAGAGAAAAAACCTGTGAAAGTGCTAGACATGGGGCGAACTCGGGCGTCCATCTTGACGAATTTGGAAGATGAAAGACTAGCAACAATTCAGGCATAGACTCTTCTCAGGCTCGCTTGACAGGGAGTCATACAAGGTGTCCAAACGCTTGTTGAAGATGCTCTGATGGTGTTTTTGCTCTTATAGGTCCTTTCTCATCTCAAAGATCAAGACCAGGTGGTCTTCTGTAAGTCTGCAAGAGATGGGAGATGGGTGAGTCTTTTCATTAGCTTCATCATCATGAGCTTGTTTATCATCAGGGTCTTCATCTATGGTAGCAGTGACGAAATCTGTGGCAGGGTCCTCGTCAATGGTGGCAGTTGAATTTTGTCCTGAGTGTTCCTTTGGAGGCGAGACTTCTTCTTCCACAATGCAGCCCGTATCGATGGGCTCCTGGAAAGCGGTGGTAGTGCAAGTGGCAAGTCGATGCTCCAAGGAGGTTGATGACAGGAAAGGAAGAATTTCCTCCCAATTGGGCAAAATTTCTTCTTCCATTGGGAACCCACCATGGAGACCCTATGTACTGGAAGGACGGGGCTCTGGTTGAGCTTGTTCAAACCAATTCTGACCAGAAGAAACCGAGTGGTTCGAACCACCTGGTATGAGAGTTAGAGAGGCTGGTATCGGGTGTTTGTGTCTGCCAAATAGGTTGTAATAGGCTGACCCTTGTTGGGGCTTGCCTCTCTTGCGAGGCATGGATAAGCAGAGTACCAGGCAGACAGAAACACCAGTGGTGCGAGCTAAGGTGTGGGGAAGAACAAGAAAAATGATATTGTGCATAGTGTCCAAGTTCCTGATATAGAACTTCCCATAGGACGAAAAGACCAGGAAGACGAAGGATTTTATGGCTCTGGTAGCCATTAGTGTAGGAGTAATGGTCGTTACTGGTTTCGTATTGATGCCTAGGAGCTAAGCCTGGGTCTCCATTAAGGCCCAACACACTAAACCTTGGCACTCATGCAAACTAACCGTCACGACTGGACAGGGGAGGAGGGTGGAAGGGAGGGGCTTTAACTACCCTCACATTCACCCCATCTAACAATGTGTGTAGTCCATGTGTCACCCCATCTGGGGAGAGGCAATCCTGTAGATCCAGTTCTTGGCACTGTTGTAGAAGTTGTGAATCTTGATGGTCCAGGGTATTAATGATGAGGATCTCTGCCTGGGTATTGACACCCTCATTTGCTAGTCGATCTGCTACGATGTTGGCCTCCATTTTAATGTGTGAGGGGATGATAGTGATGAGAGGAAGTAGCGTGGCTTGTAGAAGAGAGGGGACCTATGAGGCGCTAGTTGGGTGTGATTTTTTCTGGGTCTGAACCTTGGATAACTTTTGTGGCTAGAGAGATAATGATTTGTGAGTATCCTTCTACTATTAGGGGCTGCAAATTAAGGCTTAGAGATATTTGGAGGCCTTTTATGAGGCCCCAAAGATCAGCTTAGTTGTTTGTATCATGCCCCAGAAATCCAGCTTTGAGGCACTTGATTTTCCCTGTGTTATCTCTGATAACCGCTTCGAAGCCTGCTGGTCCTGGATTACCCTTGGATGCTCCATCGAAATTTATCTTTCAAAACCTAGAGTGGGGGCACCTCCAGAAAGTAGAGCATCATGTTGGAGGGGAGGGGGGATTGGAGAGAAGGAGAGGTTTCTTCAGGGTGATTCTCTTCCAAGAAGTGAAAATATTGGATTCTTGGGGAGCATCGGGGATGTCCTCTAGAGTCCAAGACTGAATTTGAATTGTTTCCCAAATGCTAGTTGTAGTCCTATCCCAGATATCAGAGAGGCAAGAGGGTTGAGAGTGGAAGATGCACCTGTTTCTCTCTTTCCAAAGCTACCAAATGATAAGACTTGGAAATTTTTTCCAGATTCTATTTAAAATTGGGCTTTTATAATCCCCAGAACCCATTTTGTTAAAGTACTTGGAATACTAGTTATGTCACGCTTTGTTTGCCTCATGATTGTTGTGGCTTGGTCCTAGATCTGATTACTGGCTTGACATTGATTGAAGATATGTTCCATGGTTTCTTCCTGTTGGTTGCATAGATGGAAAATGGAGGGCCCAATAAAGCCTCTTTTCCTTAGGTTATCCTAGGTGAGGAGTCTATTTTGTACCAGGATCCAGAGAAAGGTAGAGACCTTTGTCCAAAGTCTGGTCTTCCAGATTATGTGTCAAATGTGATATTTTTCCTGATCATGAAATTTCTCTTGAATATGATAGGCCTCCTTGATCGTGAAAGTACAGGTCGTGGAGTATCCACAGCGGAGGATGTCCTTGTCTGTGCTGATACAAATTTTCCTATTACCCATTGTTTCTATCTAAGGTTGCATCTTGACATTGTTTGGTAGATGAAGATCTTGAGGAAGCACTTTCCAACTGCACCAGGGGTTCATGTGCTGGGTAATGAGCCATAGGTATTCTACTTTGATGTCTCTTAGCTCTTGAATATAGGTCTGGTAGGGGGATAGACTTTCCAGATATTGCAAGGGAGGGAGTTGTTACCAATCATCTGTCCAGAACTGAGCACTTCATCCATTTCTAACTTCCCAGAAAGTGTGTTTTTGGATGAGTGGGCGATTGCACCAGGATGCATTCCAAATATTAGAGCCTTGGATCTTATCATTGAGCCTTATGAGTTACTCTTGTTGTAGACCAAGAGTGTATTTGTGCCTCCAGATTTGTTTCCAGAGTTCATGAGGATATTTGAGCCACCACCACCTAATTTTCTCTCCCATAACACTGTTGAGTTTCCCAGGATCATGGAGTCCCAAGTCCTCTAGGGTTGTGGGTTTCCATAGCTTATCCAAACTGACCAAGGCCCAAGCTTTTCCCTGTTTGTGGCCATGCCAGAGAAAGTTTCTATGAATATTCCTTATGATTTTTATAACTGTTTGTGAGGCTTCCAGAGCCGAAAACATGTAGGCCAAGATGACTTGAAGCACCGATTTCAAGAGGACAAGCCTTGCAAGGAGGTTAAGGGTTCTGAAGGTCCAGGAGCTAAGGTGATTGGAGATTGAGAGGATAAGGGAGTTTCAGGAGGTAGTATGAGCTACTGAGTCTGTGAGGGGTAAGCCAAGGTATTTGGTCGGAAGGGAGAACTGGGGGATGTCAAGGAGGCGGGAGATGTGTTGTTGAATTGATGATGGCATGTTGAAGAAGAATAGTTGTGATTTATCCAAATTAAAGGTGGTCCTAGAGGCCTCACTAAAATCTGAGATTATAGTGCGAAGTTTGGCTGCTTCCCTGGCAGTGGGGGTGTTCATGAGTAAGGTGTCATCAACAAATTGGTTGTGGGAAGCTGTCGGTTGGATCCCATGTATACAGAGACCTTGCAGGGTGCCATTAGCAATTGAGGCGGATAAATACCACCCTAACCCCTCCGCCATGATCACAAATAGGAAAGGGGAGAGTGGGTCTCCTTGGAGGATGCCTCGAGAGTGGGAGAAGGGCCTAGAGGGGACCCCATTAAATAATATGGAGAAAAAGGCAGAAGAGGTGTGTTTCATGATCCAGTCTATGAAATCCGCACTGAACCCAAAGGCTAAGAGGATAGAATGCATGTATTTCCAACTTAGTTTATCAAAATCTTTAGAGAGGTCAAGTTTTATGAGCATACATGGAGTACGAGTAGTCTTGAGCGAGTGGATGATTTCATGCATTAGAATTACGTTGTCCGTGATGTGTCTCCCCTCCACATAACCTGACTATTCCTTGGATATGATACAAGGGAGTATGGGTTTGAGCCTAAGAGCTATGACTTTTGTTATGATCTTGTAGATGACATTACATAGTGCAATCAACCGAAAGTGAGGAAAGTGTCATTAAGGGATGATAGTACTTTCTTTGAGGTTCTGGATTCCTCCACCAGTGCAAAAACCTCTTCTCGAACCATCGACTAGTAGTAATGGAAGAAATTTGTGGTGAAGCCATCCGACCCAGGGGCCTTATCCGGTGGAATTTCCTTGATGGCATGGTCCACTTATTCTTGCGTGATCGGTCTCAAGAGGGCATTATTCTGCTTCGTGGTGATGAGGGTGGAGATATGCTGAGTGATTCTTCTGATGGTTGGCATTCTATCCAAAGGGGGCTCCGAAAGAAGTTCTTTGTAGTAGCTTACTAGCTCATCTTCAATGTTTGTATGTTCCATAGAGTGTTACCCTGTGAGTCCTCAAGCTTTGTGATGTGATTGATGTACCATTTGTGGATCATGGAGCAGTGGAAGAACTTTGTGTTTTTTCCCCCCTCCTTAAGCTATTGAACCCGAGATTTCTGCCTCCAAAGAATCTCCTCATGTTTGTTTCTTTCAACAAGTTTCTTTTTTAGAGTCGTTTCCTCCTGTAGCAAGTCTTCTGAGTATCCTGATACCATGGACTCTTGCTGAACCTCTTCTAGATGTTGTTCAAGGGCCTTTTTTGCAAGGAAAATGTCCCCCAAAACATTTTTGTTCCTGTCCCTTAGTTGTTGTTTGAAATTTTTCAGTCGTTGTTGGAAGTTGTACATCTGCATGCCATGTTCAATTTCTGTGTTGGCCCACCAGGTTCGGGAAGATTCCGAGAAATCCGGGTGGGTTAACCATAATTTCTCAAAGTGGACGGGTTTGAACTTTGGTGTTTACATTGTCTCTACCCAAATTTGGATTGGCCAGTGATTTGAGTCGGCCTTTGGTAGGATGTCTGCCTCAATACTTGGGCCTTCAAGCATTATGTTCTTCAAAATTAGAAAGTGATCTAGGCGACTAGCAATGTGTTGAGTCCCTACTCGCTTGTTGGTCCAAGTGTAGGGACCATTCCTTGTCTCTATGTCTATTAGATTAAGGCTATCTATAAGGTGGAAAAACTTGTTTTTGTCCTATTCCAGGTGTTTTAGACCCCCAATTTTTTCCTCTAGGGTGAGGATGATATTGAAATCTCCTCCCAGTATCCATTGTTCTTTTCCTCATAGTGTGTTGATGTAGGCAAGATTGTCTATGAAGTGATATTTTTCTTGGTTGATATGAGGGTCATAGGAATTCGTTATGACTCCTGCTTTTCTAGACCCTATTGCTCTATAATTAGTCGTAAGCATTCTCATTGTTGAATAGGTGGGTTCTAGGATGATGGTGGCTGGATTCCAGAGGATGGCTAATCCCCCTGCTACCCCTTTGGAGTCAATGTAGGTGAAGTTGCAATGCCTCCAACATCTTCTGAAAGTTTCTTCTGCCATACTACCTGCACTTTTGGTTTCTTGAAGTAGTAATATATCAGGGTTTTCTGATTTAACATAGTTTCGAAGAATCCTTTGATTGGATCTTCCATTGAGACCTCTAATATTCCAAGTGATGATCTCCATCATATTTAATTGCGGGGGGGTTGAAAAAGACTTCCAAGAGGCGTTTTATTTCCCCTGAGTTGATCATGAAGTTGCCTACCTCTTTTATTAGTTGTTGTGTCATCTTACGCCCTTGTCTCTTGCTTTCTTTTTGGTTCCGCTTGGGATCTGGGTCGGGCTCCAAGTGTACACCAAATCGTGAGGTGGCTCCTGATGTGGAGTTAATGAAGACTTTGTGGACCTTTCTGAGTTGTTCCACCAGAATGGACTGTAGTTCTTTTCGGTTGAAAGCATCCTCCAACTTATCTAGGTCAATGTCTGCGAGCTCCTTTTCATCTATCTGCATTATGATGTCACCATCATCGTGGTATGAGTTTTTTCCTGGTATTGTGTAAGCTTAAGGATTCTGGCCTGAGATCTGTTCCAATACTGGCTCAAGGGTTTGCTTGTTCTTACCGGTTCCTTTTCCTGGTGCCCTTGTTTTTATGGGGGTTTTCCACCTCCTCTGTGTCTGGTAACTTGCCGAGAGAGTCAAAGGATTTTTTGGTTGGGATTTTCTTGTTTCCTATCTGCATTTCTTTTTTTGATGTGTGCTTCTTGCTCCCTTGCACCTGGGTGAAACCATCTTGCTGTGTTTCCTATGATGTTGGCTGTATTGGTGCATTGAGGGGGCAGTCTCTGAAGATATGCCCATGTTCATGACATTTCCAACATTTGAAGGGGATGTGCTCATAGTCTATGGTTTGTGTCCATTCTTCGTCCTGATACTCTATGGTAACAGATCCTGGTAGGGATTTTGAGATGTTCATGTAAACGCATATTCAAGCATAGGAAGTGTATTTTTGTTGCTTTGTGGCCTTTGGAAATTTGACATATATTCCTAGTGTGTTGATTATGCCCGTCGGGATTTCCTCTAGCCATAACTCCTGGGGGAGGGAATACATGAGTATCTAGACTGGGGCACATGCAAAGTCTTCCTTCTCTGGGAAGAAGTGATCTATCCAGAACTGCAGATATAGCCCTGCTGAGTTGTAGAAGTATGGACCATTTTCAAAAACCCTGTTCTTATCCTCCAGGTTGTAGAATATGATTGTGAAGAAGCCTTTTGAGCTTAGTTGCATTTCATAGTCCCCTTTCGGGTTCCACTAGTTCTTTATCCATTTTATGAGATCCTTCTCTGATGGCCAGATCCCTAAAAAATTTCCTATCAGAGCATGATCTTTCATAAACTACGTATGTTCTCCTACCCTTTTGAATTTTATTATATATTTCAGAACTATTTGCGCCTGTGGTATGCATTTACTTGGTACCCACTTCTGATATGCCTTTGGATGTGACGACTCAACTTCTATATCCATACTTTTCCCATTGCTTTGTTCTTCTTGCAACAGGTGCTCTTTGAGGTGTGACGATGGTTCAAAGGAGGGTCTCCTGGCTCTGACTCCATCCATCTCATTCACGACAGTGTTCCTACATGAGGGGTTTCTCACCCCTTCGTGTGAGGTCATGTTGTGCAGGGAGGACTAGCGAAGATCACGAGTGCAATACTGTGTTGTTTGGTGCAGAGGAGGGCCTGACGCCGCAGTAGGCAACACATGCAGTTTACAGAAATCCTAAACCGTGGAAACCCTAACAGAGCTTGTTTTTTCAATTTGAAAATTATTTTAAGTACTATGCATTTAGTTATTATTAATGGATTTTTTTATATACTTAAGTTATTGCACTTAGATTCTTTTTAATATATACATACCTATTATTGCTTGGATTCTTTTTAATATATAGATACCTATTATTGAAAAATTAAATAGATTTTGTGTTTGGGTTCCATCTTTTATTAGTACTAAAAATAAGTTATTAGTATAGATTTTATGTTTGGGCTCCTTCCATTTTTTTTTATTAGTAGTGCAAATAAGTTATTAGTATAGATTTTTATTAGTGTTTATTTATTATGTAATGTACTTTGCTATGTAAATTAGTTCAGATCAATAATCAATTAAAAAATAAAAAAATATTGAGCATAGCAAAACGAATACAATATATATGTTGGAATATACATTATTAAATTGGAATGCTTTCCATATATTTCAAAATATATATTTGTATTTAATAATGCAATGTTCGATGCATAATGTTTTCCATTTAGATTAACCTTTTTGTTAGCAATTTCATAATTTGATTAATTATGTGATGAAATGATAACTAGTTCATTAAAAAATAAAAAAATATTGAGCATAGCAAAACGAATACAATATATATGTTGGAATATACATTATTAAATTGGAATGCTTTCCATATATTTCAAAATATATATTTGTATTTAATAATGCAATGTTCGATGCATAATGTTTTCCATTTAGATTAACCTTTTTGTTAGCAATTTCATAATTTGATTAATTATGTGATGAAATGATAACTAGTTCATGATCGTGGAAGTTAGCGATAAATAATAATCCCAAATGCATGGAATCATTTTTAAAAGTTAGGAATCCATTCCCGTTGTTTCCCAAGTTCTTGGAACTTTGGAACTTGTAGAAAGCGTTCCAAAAGCATGGAAGAGGTTCTCGGGGCTGGGCAAGAAGTGGTTTATTTTTAATGTTATTTTCTTAACGTTACATTTTTGAAAATATAATTATAATAGAAAAAAATGTATAATGTTTAGATTATGTGGTGGTGGTGGCGGTGATGATGACGATGATGATGATGACGATGACGACAACAACGATGATAAATTGGTCTATCATAATGATGATGATGATGATGAATGTTGTCTATCAGAATAATGATGATGACGATGATGATAATGTCCATTGAGACCAATTGATCTATCAGAGCTTAACAAGGAAAGAGATTATTTCAATTTCTTTAAAACTGTATTTTTACGCTCAAAAAACATTGAGAAAAGTGTTCCAAAAACACCATAGTTTTGATGACTTGGAAAGTTAAGAAGATCCGTAATGTGTCAAATAATTTTAAATTAGAATCTAATATGGATATAAGCAAAGCAATCCAAGATAAAGTGTTTTTCATCTTCTACATACTTAATCTCACAAAGGTTTGACCATTAAACTAAACTATAATGATACAAAAATATGGAATGTTTAAACTACATCCCAACTATAATGAAAATACACTCATAAATTTATATGGTTTACGCTCATCAAAACCTAGTCTAAGTCATTAATTTGCAAGGTTAATGGATGCCAATATATTTTCAAGAAATATATAAAATCCGTATTCAAAACTTAAATATGTTATTCATTTTTATTTTTATTTGTTATAAATAATTTCATATTGATTTACCGGCGGTTAAAACCATTTTTTGAAATTTGTGTAACTGTTAAGTTAAATTAACCTTTTGCTTATCAAATAATTTAAATGATTTTATAATAAAATATATTTAAAAAATACATAGTATTTAATCAAACTTTATTATATATTAATAATAACTTTATACATATTAATATTAAATCCTTATTAAGATTTAAAGATTCCCAATTGTGAGTGTTACATTTTTTATATTAAAATATATTGACAATAAAAAAATAAAAAAAATTATTATTTTGTTAAATTATGTATTTTATGATGATGATTAATGTCTATTGAGATTGATTGGTCAGATTTCAAGAAGGTAAGAGATTATTTCAATTTTTTTTTAAATTGTATTTCTATGTTCAAAACACATTGAGAGAAGCATTCCAAGATCACCATAGTTTAGATGACTTAAGAGGTTACGAAGGTTTGTATTGTGGCAAATATTTTTAAATTGGGATCTAATATGGGTATAGGTAGGGAAACCTAAGAGGAAGTGTTTTTCGTCTTCTACCCTCTTAGTGTCACAAAGATATGACAGATCTTTCATCGCACAGTATTTTGGGAATGGTTTTCCAACACCCAATCTCTCTCTCTCTCTCTCTCTCTCTCTCTCTCTCTCTCTCTCTCTCTCTCGTAGAGGATTAATGGGATAATTACTCTTATTTTCATTCTCCATATTCTAGTTTTGGCCTCGTACCAGCGACCTTTTCCCATTTGACCTTCGAAGTGCTTCATATCACCAACTACCTTGACGTCGAAGGAACCCACCTGTCCCGACGTATTCCACTTGGACTGAGGTAGTTATTAATTCTTGTGAATGCCACCTCCGAGGTGGCATTCGACAATCATTTCATCATTACTATGTCCCGTCGCCAGGTGACTAGGATCCCACTTTTACCCTCCATCTTTATCTTCCGACCGACCAATTATCATAGGTTGCTTGTCGAGCCTCCAAGTGGAGCACCTCCCCTAGACACTTGGCACCCCATCCAAAAGAGTTTTAATATATTATTATCATTTTTAATTAATTAATTTATTTTAAATTTGAATGAAAT
>ML778740.1:853589-877503 GCA_009831015.1 Picea engelmannii
TCTTAAGCAATACAGAAATTAATCAATGGCTCATACACAGAATACATAGAGATCTTTACCGGAAACCCTCAACCGGGAAAACCTTTCTTTTTCATTATATCGAATTTCACCATTCGCCATACAATATATACAATGTTTTTAGGCATTCTGTAGATACCAAAACCCTAATCCCTTAATCCGGGATTAATTTACAAATCAGCTAAAAATAGAAAAATCCGCAGTCGTCATATCTGACGCACCCACCCACCCACACATGCAAAGAATATAACACATACCCAACAAAAATTGAAAAAACTTGAGTAAATTTTTACACCTCCAAAAAAAATTTGATCATTTCAACACATAATAGATCTGGAATTAAAATATATTTACATTGATTTATCCAACATTAATTATTGATTTATAAACGCCCATAAAATAAAACATAAATCAAATATTTTTTGAAGTCAACTATCAAATATGTTGGTTGGTTGGTTACACAAAGATTAGTAAAAAGGCATATGATGCTTTGAAAAAAAATATATCCAAACTTCCATTGGGTTCAATAAAGGTACACTTTAAGAATATCCAAACGTCCCTTGGTTCAAGAAAGGTCGACTTTAGAGAATTTTTATTTATTCGGATAGCTTTAGGGACCATCGTGAAGCACTGCACTACGCGATGATGATGTGTTTGAGCGCATTGAACAACATAACTCAATGAGGGTGGGAGCAAGGAAGCGATGGAGCCAAACGACATAACCAATTTTTTGAATGGTAGATTGGCAGGAACTTATTTTTAATGAAGTTGAACCAGTGGTATTGGCTCTATAGGACCAATTTGTTAATGGTGCGACTGTTATTGACGATCCTTTACTGTTTTTTTTAGTTTGTCTCTTCTAAGGAGCTTTGATGAAGAGACTCTTCCATTTGTCTCTGGTTATTTTTGGAGTCATATGACCATACCCTTCTTGTAGTTACTCGTATGTGACCCTTTCTAATAACCTTGGAGTAGTTTAAATGCTTCATTAATTTTGCAGTTTTTGGTTTAATGTTTTTAGTACTTGACCCGCATCGACTCCTAACTCTCTCCATGTTACTATTATTAGTAACTGGTCCGACTGTTTCTCTGCTTAGTGGAGTTGAAGTGTCTTTCTCTCTGTCGTGGGCAAGTCTTTTACTACTTAATAGTTTTTCAGTGCACTTATGGGCTCTTTAAATGAGGATGGTTGGCATGCGACATGTCTTAATTCTTCTGAGCTATCCAAAGGAAAGTTTATTTTTACACCTCCGCCACCTTCTCTCGGTATTTCTCTATCTTCTGTTCCAATAAACATAACTAGTGACTCGTAGAAATTACCCAGATTTTCACATACTGCTCATACTAGTTCTAGATTTACTGTGGAGCCAACCAACATAGTTGGAACTGGTTATTATCCAAAATGTGGTGAATATCAAACGAGAGATCAGCGTAAGGTACGAGTTCAATATTCACCTTCGAGATTTAAGCGCAAACTTTGGAAGCCTAAAAAAGAGACAAAGAAGTTACTATTGGGCTCTGTCATGGGGTTGGAAGAAACTTGTCATATGGTGCTTTCTGGTGTAGTTGGCCGAGTTTCCTACCATTACTTGGCATAAGAACCTCTTCAGGATTGGATGGAGAAATCTTGCACTCCTTCCTTAGGTTATATGCCAGAGGTTTTGTATCTTGTGAAGGGGTGGTTGGGGTTTATCTGTCAAACTCCCAAGGACACTAACTTTTTATTGTCTTCTCACTGGGTTTTTGGATGCAGTAACATCATGCTTAAGAGATGGCGAGTTTCTTTTGATCTTGCTATCAATTATTTCCCACAGAGGCACCTCTGGTTACTCTTTCCTGGTTTACCTATTCACCTGTGGAATGAAGGAGCTCTCAAAGCCATTGACGACACTTTGGGAACTTTTATTACAGTAGACTACCAATCTCTCAGAGCCCCATCAAGAAAGGTTGGAAAACGTTTAGTGGAGATTGAAATTCATGGTGGTTTATGAGAGGTTATTGAGATTGATTGACGAGGTCATAGGATTCTTCAATGACTAGACTATATGGGAATTCCATTCCGATGTAGTCTTTGTCTTTGTACAGGCCACCTCCACAGAGACTACAAGGGGCCAGAGATTGTTGAGGATGTGGATGATGTTCAAAGTATATGGAATGTGCCAGATAGTTCCCCTGCTGTGGAGATTTTTGGTTCAGGTGATCTGCATTATCCGTCAGATTTGGAAAACTAGTTTGAGCCATTGGATACTCTTTCAGGTAAGCTTACAACCTTTTCCCCCACTCTTTATGATTCTTTAACTTCTTGGGAGCATGAGGCTTTGGATTCTTCGGGCTGGCTAAAGCGTTCGACTACCAGAGAACCTTCTCCTAGAGTGGATGATAAATCCCTATCGACTTCATTGACAAATCAATGTGTTAGCCATAAGCCGAGCATCATGACTCAGCCTAAGAATGTCTTACTCGATTCCCCCTCTGTAGATGTGATTTTTACCCGGGCCTTAGTATCAGAATCTTGTCAAGTCTCTTCTCCAACTGTTTTATAGAAGAATAAGTTAAATACAGATTCCTCCCTGCCTTTGTCCTTTCCGGATGAAAATGTTGTAATCCCTGGTTGTAGGGAATCAAAAGAAAATGATTCTTCATTGTTTGTTGTACTTGATTCTCTTCTTCCTTTCATTCGTGACTAGAAGTCAACTTTCCCTTTACCTGTATACCTGGGTAATGTCATCTTTGATGATTCCATTGGTGGGGATAAGTCCAGTACTACTATCTCTCGAATTGAAGGGTCAAGGAAGGAGTTTTCTTGGTCAAGAGGTATAGGCATTGAACACTCTCCTATAAAAACTCATAGCTCTTGGAAAAAACTGGCAAGCGTGACTAGTCATACCTACGAAACTGATAATTATGCCACGGATAGTGGGGCACTTAGAGCAATGAAGGCCATATCAAGGGAAAAGTAATGATCCTTCTTTCTTTGAATATCAGAGGGGTAGGGGGCAGCCTTAAAGCCGCCTCGTTTCATCGTATATTGAATCGAGTCCGCCCAAATATTATTTTTTTACAAGAGAGCCTAGTTCATGAACACAAATCTAGGGATTTTATGAACATGTTCTGTCCTTCTTGGGTATCTTGTGTTGTTAATTCTCTTGGTACCTTTGGTGGTTTGTTAGTCACTTGGGATCCTAATATTTTTTTATTTAAAACCACATATTACCTATGGTGGTATTCTGATGTCAGGTAAAGTCATTGCTAGTTAGAAGCAGCTCTCACTTCTTAATGTTTATGGTCCGTGATCGGATAGGCGAGCCTTTTGGGACCAAATGGATGACAATGGTTTATTGTCTCTTGATAATTTGATCCTAGCGGGAGATATTAATATTACTATGTCGTCAGATGAGGTTTGGGGAGGATCTAATTCTTCTGGTTCATTGGCGGATTATTACAAGTTATTGTTGCAATCAAAAAATCTTCTGGACTTATGACCAAACAAGGTGGTTCCTACTTGGCGCAATGGCCATCTCGGGGCACATGTTATTGCTAAAAGATTGGAAAAATGCATTATCTCTGAAGGTTTATTATCTATGAGCAGTCTTTATCGCTCTTGGGTGGAGTATCCATTCATTTCTGATAATCCACCAATAATATTACAGCTAGAAATTTCGTCGAAGTATAGAGTGTATCCATTTAAACTCAATCCCCTTTTGGTGTTTGACGAGGATTATAAAAAAACAGTTTATCAGGTCTGGAAGGATCCAAAATTCAACATAAAAATGGGCTTTCAACATAGACTGGTCTGGAAGTTAAAAGAACTAAAAAGAAAGACAAAAGAATGGGCGAAATAGAGAGAAGGAATTTTGCAGCAGCACATGGAATTTTTAGAGTCACAAATAAAAGATACATTTATAAGTTTTGTGGATGATTACTTACAATCGGATAAAGAAATACTTCTTGGAAATTTAGAGATGGAAAGGAACAAGCTTCTTCGAGTTAAGGAAGAAAAATGGTGCCAACGGAGCAGAGCGATTTGGGTCAATAGTGGTGATCGTAACACAAAAAAAAATCATCATTTTGCAAATCATAGGCGCATCCACAAACATATCTGGGAGATCACTGATGAAGATGGCCATGGACACTCAAGACAAACTGCAATTAAGGATGTGATTTTTCAGTACTTCAAAAAAAAATTCAAAGCTCGGTCTACTTCCTTCACTAATGAACAAGTTCAAGTAACTAACCATTTCTCCAGGATGGTTTTTAATGAGGAGGAAAGTACTCTATATGAACCAGTTATTGTAGAAGAAATTAAAGATGTCTTAGCCAAGTTCAAAAGAGACAAGAGTCTAGGCCCTGATGGCTGGACAGTGGAGTTCTTTACAACTTTTTTTTATTTGGTTGGCAAAGACCTTGTTCAGATGATTGAGGAATCTAGGAAAAATGGGTCTATAATATGAAGCTTAAACTCTACCTTCCTTGCATTAATTCCAAAAGAAAACAAACCTACAACTTTCGGGCATTTTAGGCCAATTTCTTTATGCAATTTGTGTTACAAATTGATTTCCAAAGTCATCGCCAATCAGATTAAGCCTATTCTGTCTAGCAATCTCTCGGAGGAACAGTTAGGATTTTTTAAAGGAAGAAGGATACATGATGCTATTGGTATAGCTCACGAATGCCTCCATAGTATAACAAAAAAGAAATCAAAATCTCTGGTTCTCAAACCGGATTTGTGCAAAGCATATGCTTGCACAGATTGGGATATTCTCCGGATGATTTTAATTCAAGTAGGTTTTGACAATCAAATGACAAAGTGGATTATGATATGCGTTACTTCTCCTACTTATGTTGTTTTAATCAATGGTGAGACTACAAAATTCTTCTGGGGTGGACGTGGATTGCGTCAGGGATGTCCACTCTCCCCATTATTATTCATCTTGGAAATGGAAGGACTCGGTCTCTTATTAAAAAAGAGAAAAGAGGAGAAAAATCTCACTGGTATTAAAGTTTCCAGATTGATTAACATACTCCATTTATTCTTCGTGGACGATGTGTTAATCTTTACTAAGGATGATCTACAAGAGTGGCGGGAAATTGATAAACTTATTGTTTTAGTCTGTGAAGCCTTTGGACTTCAAGTTAATGTTACAAAAACTACTCTGCATTTTGAAGGTTTAACAGATTCAGATATTACTCCTTTCAGATCCTTTTTACCTTACACTTTTTCAGCATTGAAAACAATATTCAAATACTTGGGATATCATTTAAACACTGGTGTGCAGCGGGCGTCGGATTGGAACTGGTTACTAATCAAAATGGGAAAAAAGATTGGCCTTTGGTTCAATAAGTGGTTATCTTTGGGTGGCTGCTATATCCTTCTCAAATCTTTCCTGGAGAGTCAACCGATATATTGGATATCTTTGGAGCTTATTCCACGCACAGTTCTTAAACAGATCTGTAAATTAATGTTTAATTTCCTATGGAAGGGGGACAATGAAACCAATCACTACCACCTTTGCAGGTGGGATGTTTTATCTCATCCTAAGTCTTGTGGCGGTTGGGGCTTTCGTAACTTAATACACTTCAATACAACTTTGAATGAAAAAACCCTCTGGTGTGTTCTTAATCAGGATGGCATCTGGCACAGAATTATTAAGGATAAACATCTTCAAAATTCAACCATTGTCAATTGGTTCAGATCCGCCTCCTTCAAACAGAACTCTGCCTCCAGGATTTGGAATAACATGTTAAAGTCTATTCATCTCATAACTCATTGGCTTAGTTGGCTATCGGGATCTGGTCACCTTATCTCTTTAGGTAGAGATCATATCCTGGGATTGGGTGTCATACCTCTCCTATCCCTGGATCTTATTGAACATATTCGGAAGGAAAAGATTACAGTTATAGCTTAAGCAAAGGCTCATCACGTTTCTACTGATTTTATTGGGATCTAGATCGAAAGCGCAGACTTGGGTTTGAGTGGTAACCTAGCAGAAGAATGAGATCTATTTCGTAAAGCACTTATATGAGTTGGAGCAACTATCAGGGACATCCCAGATCAATTATTGTGGACATGAGGTAACTCTTCCAACATTTTATCAATTAAAAATGCTTATATGGCTCTTTTTTCTACATTTAATCTTCTGTATATGGATAGTTGGAGGCATAAAATTTGGAAGTGGGATCTACAACTAAAGATCAAGCTTTTCGTCTGGCTGGCATCAGAACAAATTTTTTTAACTTGGGATATCTTATAGAAAAAGGGTTGGGAAGGCCCAAGCCTGTCTGTCTTATGTAAAAGCAATTCAGAGGATATCAATCATCTTTTTATTGATTGTATGTTCACAAAAAAGGTCTGGGAAAGAATCAAGTCTACACAAAAACTAAAAAGGAATTGGGAAGGTAAGTCTCTTTCTGAATGTTTTAATATTTTGACTAAAGATAAAACTGTTTCTCCTACTCTTGCAGTTATTATCTGCTGGTTTATTTGGAACGAAAGGAACATAGCTACTTTCGAAAATTCGGTCCCTTCCTTTCATTCTGTGATTTTTAAGATCCTGGGACTATACAAGCAACAACCTTCGACACAAATATCCATCCCTATAAGAGAATGTATGGTCTCTCATTCAGATGGATTTTCTATTGCTTTTTTTGATGGGGCAGCTCAGAGTGATAAAAAAATGTGTGGAGCAGGGGAAGTTATTAAAACTTTTGAATCTTTAGTTTATAGATGGCATCTAAATAGTGGTGAAGGCACAAACACAAAGGCTAAGCTCTTGGGTATTTGTGCCACTCTTACTTTAGCCAGTCATCTATCTCTCCCAAAACTCCAAGCTTTTGGCGATTCCAGGGTGATTATAGATTGGCTCAATGACAGAGGACAACTCAAGGCATGTGTTATTGAAGGCTAGAAGATTATAACTAAAGATCTTATTAAAAACTTTCAGGCTATTAGCTTCCACCACATCTACAGAGAATTCAACAAAGAGGCAGACCAACTATCAAAACAAGCTCTTCTTGAACTTGAAGGCAATATATCTTTTTATCTGTGGGAACCTGGAGGAGCAGGACCAATGAATTATTTGGTTATGTTCTGATTTATACTCTCCAGTTTATCAAGATAGTTTTTTTTGTTCTAGCTATCTAGTTGGGTTTTGATCATAACCTTCTCAAGGTTGTGATCTTTTGATGGTTTTTATTTTTTGAATATTATGTCTCTTTGAAAAAACTGTATGAAATCAAAAACTATGATTATCCTTTTTTACTAAGCTTATTATCAATAATGCTTAAGACTGGACTTGACCATAAATAATATTTAGTAAAAACAATTATATCTCTTAATATAATTTTGAGCTAATTTTCTATTGAAAAAATATCAACTTTAACATAACATAAGTTAAGTATAACATAACATAAGTTAAGTATGGGATTATGTCAACTTATGCCACGTTCATTTGTTTATTACGGAACTCGTAAAAGTTAAGTTATGTCAAGATCATAAAAGTTAAGTTATGTCAATTAATACGAAGGATCCCACGCTAATAATAATGTTGACACTTAAAATGCCACATCAATAAAATAAAAACTCCCTACAAAATATTCGGCGGACTTTTCATACAATGGATTTAAGTATTAAAGATTCCAAGGTGACAACAATGTTCAAACTTTTCATTTTTCTTATTTTCCCAACTAATATACAATGGATTTAAATATATTTTTGGGAAAGGTTTTTCCTTTGGATGTAGAATTCTTTGACTGAAAGGGACATGTCTATAATACTTAGTGGGTGGATAATATGAAAACTCAACCCAAAGGAATAGACATGCCTTATATTTTGTTGCATTGAAGTGCATGTTATTTATTATACTAAATTATTATTGTCACTATCATACATGTTTATATACTTTTAATGTTTTTAGACCCATGTCCTTTCTAAATGGTAGGTTTAGGGCTTTTTAGAAAAAAAAAAAAATTGATATTTGAATTTAACTATGTAATTATCTATTTTTTTTGAAATTTTGTTTGAAACTTGTACAAGTTTATGCGCACATATTTTAGGGTGAATAATTCAACTTATTTCAATGTGGTAGGTTTAGGTCTTCTTAAAAAAATAATTGATATTTGAATTTAATTATGTAATTATCTACTTTTTAGAAATTTTGTTCGAAACTTGTCTAAGTTTATGGGCACATATTTTAGGGTGAATACTTCAACTTATTTCAATAATTTATCTAGAAAAAAAATTTGGTGTTTGAATTTACTTATGTAATTATCTACTTTTTAGAAATTTTGTTCGAAACTTGTCTAAGTTTATGGGCACATATTTTAGAGTGAATAATTCAATTTATTAGTCCACGTCGAAGGCATAGAGGGACTATAGCGATCGATAATTCATTGACTTCATATTAGTTTGTTCTTTGACCACAAATATTTGCATAATATCTATTGTTGGAACTAGAGAACTAAAAACATTGATTTTTATATAATAAAAAGTATCATATATGTCATGATCTGATTGGATAACAGATTGGAGGTTTTATTGCCGGTTTTGCTATTCCCAATATTTATATGTTAGCATATACAAAGTTTTTGATCATATACGGTCTTTTTGAATCATATATTTTCTTATGCATTGCTCGAATGTGGATTAATGCTAGTATTAGTTCGAATGTTTGTCTTAGCATTTTATGCTAGCTAAATGTATCCTAATGTTTGATATGCTACCATATCCAAAGTTTTTGGATCATATACGGTCTCTTTGAGTCTCTACTGTTCGAACTATTTTTATTAATTTTATTTTATTATTGTTAGAAAATAATATAATAAATGTTTTTTTGGTACGTAAGAGACCTGCCACACTACATTATTTCTTAAATGTTTACAAAACAGTTCTGACAGACTTAAATGTTTACCTAACAGGCTTCACAACGTTAAATGTTTACTTAACAAGCCTGTTACAATACATTTTCTTCCGGGTTTTTTTTTTTATTCAATGTTCTCTGCAGCCAATGTGGGCAATATTGTTCTTCAACGACATTGTTGGTTCACTGGTTCATGCTTGCTTCTTTCATGTTCACTTATTTTTTATTTCCTGTTGTTGTTGTTCTTGTTTGCATGTTGGTCTTGTTGCAGTTTGCACGTTTGGGGTTCTGCAACCGTGATTGGAACTTCATTTCCGTCGTTCCCCATTGATGGGCGAGTTTGGGTGCTGTGTTTATTTTCGCTTGATGTTTTCAGTTTGCAGTTGGGAAATTTGACTACTGGGGATGCCTGGGTCGAAATCCTCTTGCAGAACATCTTTGTATGTGTGGAGAAAATACAATATCCTTTTGTGATGTGTCACTTTTTTATGTGATGGAGGTAGGTTCTGTGTCGAACATTGGTCTTTGGACGGTCCTCCCAGCTTAGAATTTTACCTGACAGGTCTCACAACCTGAACTATTTGGTTAACAGATGTGTTGCAATACATTTTCATCCGAATTTTTTGATACAGTGTTGTGTGCAATGAATTGGCCAATATTGTTCTTCACCGCCATTCCTGGTCGACTGGTTTGTGCTTGCTTCTTTGTTCGTTGGATGTTGCTTATTGTTGTTTGATTCAACGTTGCATGGTTCGGGTCCTGCGACTGCAGTTGGGCCTTTTGGTGCTTCTTAACTGGGTTGTTATTTGTTTCTTGTTGTTGTTTGCTTAAGTTTTGCGATGTTGGGGTGCTGCATTTGCAGTTGGATATGTTGTTACATTGTTTTGCAGTTGGCTCCCCAGAAAATACTATTAACATAAAATATGATGCAAAATTTTGCAGTTGATGTAAATTGCATCTTTTACGGCTTCAACCAGAGTTTGTCGGGCTCCAATTATATTTCATAGTTGACAATGTTTTTCCCATGGTTAATGTATTACTATGGTTTCATAGTTATGAGAGTAAGTGTTTCTTTCTGAACAATAAAGTTCTTCTCTCCCTTTCTTTTTCCTCTTGTAAACTTTCTCGTTTTTACCTTTTGTTCTTCCACTCTAATATGCGTTTCTAGTTCCATACTTTGTCACGTTTCTGTGTTGTGGGTTCCCAGGGTGGCCAATTGAAAATTTTCCATCTCCATCTATATATTCACATCACGAGTCCGACCGACTGCCATTTGTTTGCATATTTATCCAATTTCTTCTAAACTTGCTCGTTTTTCCCTTTTGTTCTTATTTTTGCTTCTATACTTTGTGACATTTCTGTGCTCGCGGGTTCCCGATGTGACGATCTGAAAAATCATCATCTCCATCTATATCTTCACATCACGAGTCTGAACGACCACCGTTCGGTTGCATACTTAGCCAATTTTATGAATGTGGGTTCACGGATAGGTGTTATCGAACTATGGTAACTCGTGTTCGAGGTATACATCTTGCACCCAGAACTTTCGTGCTCTACAATTCAACCTCGCACTCCTCGAACTCGCAACCCTGCCTCTACCTACGATGAGTCTATCTGCCTGACTCGCCTTTCCATACTTAGTCAAGTCTTCAAAGTTTCGTGGCTTCACGTGTTCTCAAGTTTAGAAAAGTTTAAAATCACTTTGTCGTTCCCCTCCATCCCCGCCACCTTCTGCCCTTCCCAATGCACAATAATTATGCTTTAAAAAGTGACAACCGAACAAACAGATTTGAAAATATTGGCTTTAATAAGTGGAAAGCTCGAGGACATCTCCCATTAAAATGCATAAATAGGTGGATATTATGGGATCTGATAATATTTTTTGCCTGCATTTTGAATTTGCAACAAAAACAAATATTGGCTATTTTAGTTTTTTAAAGGCACCATCATAGTAATAGTGCAATATTGTACTACCACGCTGTCATCCACGAACGAGTCATCCACAGAGGTCTTGACGTCGTGTCCCTCTTTAATATTGTGTATATGTTACATGTTGTCATATTTGAGAATCTGCTTGGATATGGGAATGTTATTATGTGTTATTCGTCACTATTCAACGCACAAATTTGAAAATATTGGCATTAATAGGCGAAAATATCAAGGGCATCTGCCATTAAGACGAATTAAACCAAAATCTATAGAAGATTATACTGTCATCCTCTAGCATTGCTTTTAAATACTTATTCCCATTTCTCTCTATCATCAAAGAGTTGTGCTTTAGGGTGCCTTCGTTCTAATGTTCCTGGTCATGGACATGTAAGACAACTTATAGATTTCATTGAGGCCCAAATGAAAGAAGAGAGAATGGTTTTATGTGACGTGAGATTTGAGCCAAAAAAAACTATGTTATCCAATAAAAACTCAGACAAGGAAAAAAAAAAAACAAGTATCTTCTGATTGGTGTTCTCCCTGTATTCACTGCGTTGGTTGGTTGAAAGGCCTACCTGGAGATTTGTTTGTTGATCTTCTTTGTTTTCTTGTTGGGAGTTGGAAGGGATTTTCAGGTCACCTACAAAATGATCCTTCGTTGAAGTATATAGTTTCCTCCAACAACACAGATTTGGAAAGTGTATCAAATTCTGCAGAGCACACACGAATTTGTCTTTGTCATAGGAGTCACACTTACCGTGGCTTGCAAAATGGTCTGTAATATTCCGAAATGACGCAAAATATTACTCCATTCGCGAATGTAGTCAAAAGGAAATTATAGATTTGGATCGTTGTAGGTAAGAGAAACTGTATGGGTGGATAAAATGACATACTAAAATTACATAATTTTCTATTTCAAAGTTTGCTAAGCTACTTCTGGGTGTGGTAACAGACTTGACAGAAAGCCATATTCTTTGTGAAAGTTTGTTCACTGTCCTCTAGATGTAGTTACAGACTCCACATACAATCAATTGTATATCGCTACTGCACATTACACATATAACTGGATTATGGACTTTGCAACACTTTATGAGGATTACTTTATACTACCACCTTCTGCAAGAAGTTTAACGTGTTCAGGTAATGATTTGGTTTCTGAAAATCACCTTTTACTACCACCTTCATCTAATCATATTATTTCATTATTTAGAAGAGACCTTAATGTAGTGGTGTGTTTCCAGATCTGTTTCCATCTATAATGTCAATCTTCCTGTTGTTTCCCTTGCTTTGGATAGGGAAAATGCACACAAGTTATTTTTTTTTTAAATATAGAACAATGTATTTTTTGAATAGACGGTTGTTCGAAACGTTTTAAGCATTGCTTGGGGTTCACATTGTCCACTATGGAAATTTAATTAACATTGCAATGTCAGATAATAGATGTATGGCATGTGCCTAATGTCAAGGTCATTATCGCACAGGACACCCAACATCCAAAGATTTATGGACTCAAAGCAACATTGTAGATTTCGTGAGAAAGAAACGCTAAAGTCGATGTTCTTTATAGGTCTGACAATCTTGTAGTTTAAGTGCTTTGACAATGACAACCCTACTTTTTCACCGCATTGTCGCACTGCATTCAGTAGCATTGTTCCCATTTCCACCGCCAATGTCAGTGTCTGAGGCTGAAGCTATCTGGAGCTTGGGGTCACCGCTTATGTGGATGCCTGAAGGTGAAACTACTTGGAACCTAGGATCACGACTTCTTACACTTGACATTAGTATTAGTAGTGATCGAAATTTGATTGTATGTCGACTCTATTACTGCATCCAGAGGCCGTTCAACACTATTTGACATAGAAACTGGTTGTCTATCAATTCTGTTACAACTTTGGCATAAAATGTTCTGTGATTTTAAAATGTTGATTCAAATGCGCATACAGTTTCTCACGTTCATTGGTATCCAATTTTATAATTTCCTACTGAGTGTATTCGAGCATGGAGTAATATTTGGCATCACTTCCGAACATTCCATACTTTTTTGTGGGCCGCCATGTCTGCCACCCTTACGAAGAAAGACATATTCTGATGTGATCTGCAACATTTGATACACTTGCCAGACCTGTGCTGCTGGAAGAAGTCATGTACTTCAACAGAGGAACATTTTGCAGTTGTCTTGGACATTTTTTCCAATTTACTGTGATAAAACAAAGAAGTTCAACATACAAATATTCAGGCAGGCTTTTCAACCAAACAGATGATCGAATACAGGGAGAATAGCAATCATAGCATACGTGAATTTTTGTTTTGTTTCATCTTTTGTTGCCTAACAGGATTTGTTTCCCCCAGAACTGACGTCACATAAAACGACTCCCTCGAATTTGAATTGGGCCTGAATCACATTTCTAAGTTGTCTCAGATATGTCAATGGTCAGGAACATTATAAGGAAGGCACCTTAAACCCCAAGTTTTCGACGACAGAGGGAAATTGACACTTAACAAAGAATGGGATGTTGAATAACTAGCCAATGCAGGTAAGCCATATCTAGAAGAGACAAACTATTCAAAAAACTGGGATAGATCTAGTTGGCAGCACCAATGAAGTCTAAGAGCCAAAATTGATATTCAAGAACACTGTCAACAAGATTCATTATTGTACATATTGTTTTTTGGTCGGCAGCAGGCCAAATCGCAGTCATTGTGGCAAATAATCCCAACTGTATTTTGTAACCCATATTATTTGACTATAGAATATTTGTAGTTTTTTTTTATGGTGTTTTCCAATCTTTGGTATTGCTTTTCATTTTATTTTGTTCCTTTTTTTTCCCTGCTTGTCGTTAAACATGGATGACAGGATTTTCTTTCTGCTATAGAGTACTTCAATTTAAATAAAGGGTACTATGTTCGTTCCTTACATTTTACATGGAAGAATAATTTTTCAAAGGCCATACTTATGTGGCGCCCGCCCTATACTCAAAGAAAGAAATTGGAGGACTCGTCCTACTTTCATTCTTTGGGTCCTATAAATAGAATGAATTAATGACTATTACAACAAGGCAACTCAAGTGTTGACTTCATGTTCTTGTTCAATATCTTGCATATATTGCAACTTCTTCTAATATCCATGCATATATACTAATATGAGTACTATTGGATTAAATATAAAAAAAAAATCTTGGCCAAAACTTAGGCAATTATCTGGCCACTGGGTCCCAGGTTTGCAGTATCCAACACCTATGTCCCCTTTTCCTTCATATACATATTGCAACCAAAGAACTTTCATGATCTGCAATTTATGCTTTTACTAGTGAGAAATCACCAGGGGTTTGTAGATTAGCATTAATAAAGGAACAATAGACTTTCATCTGTGAGATACTTAGCCCTTTTCCCCTTTTCTTCTTCCCATCTTTTATCGCTTTCTAGTTATATACTTGGTCACATTTCTATGATCATGGATTCCAGGGTTGGCGGGCTGACATATCTTCATCTCCATCTATATCCTCACATGACGAATCCGACCGACCGTTGTTCCTTTCCATACTTAGCCAATTTTATGGCCGTGGTTGTCGGGTTGGCACTTTCAAAAATTGCTGGTTCTTGTTGCGTTATATACATCTTGCACTCAAAAAATTCGTGGTTTCAACAAAATTTATGAACCGAACAACATCCTACAAATTGGGACATGATTTACATTTGAACCAGAAATAATCTATTAATATATATTAATATGAATACTATTGAAATAAATATCAAAAGTTTCTCTTGGCCAATACTTAGCCAATTATTTGGCCATCAGGTCCCGGGTTCGCGGTATCCAACACCTATGTCCCCTATTTTGTCATATACATCTTGCAACCAAAGAACTTCTATGATCTGCAATTTATGCTTTTACTAATGAGAACTCAGCAGGGGTTCGAAAAGATTGGCATTAATAAACAAAAAAATGTATTTTCTATTGTGAGATACTTAGCCTTTTTCCCCTTTTCTTCTTCCCGTCCATTATCGCTTCCTGGTTATATACTTAGTCTCCTTTATATCATCGCGGGTTCTAGGGTTGGCGGGCTGACATATCTTCATCTCCATCTATATCCTCACATGATGAATCTGACCGACCGTTGCTCCTTTCCATACTTAGCCAATTTTATGGCCATGGTTGCTAGGTTGGCACATACGAACTCGCCTTTTCTTCTTCCTGTCCATTATTTCTTTTTGGTTATATAATTAGTCTCCTTTCTATGATCGCCAATTCTAGGGTTGGCAGGTTGACATATCTTCATCTCCATCTATATCCTCACATGAAGAATCTGACCGACCATTGTTCCTTTCCATAATTAGCCAATTTTATGGCCGCTATTGTCGAGTTGGCACTTACAAACTCGATTGCTTATTGTTCCGTGATATACATCTTGCACTCAAAACTTCTGTGATCTACAATTCCACCATGGACTCCTCAAATACATTAAATTCGCTCAAATTATCTATCGTTGCCTTCCATCGCCACTAACTTCGCGTCCTTCCTAATATACATTAACTATGCTCTTACTAGTGACAACTGAACACACTGGTATGAAAGAATTGGCACCCAGTCCTCTGCCATACACAAATTGACTACCAGACTCTGACATCATCCCCTCTTTCATGTCGCACATTATGCATTCAAATGTTCTGAGTTATACAATTTGGTCGTTGGGGTATCGCGTCTTATGGGGAGACCTTGTCACCCTATTTTGGATCCTCATGTTGGCGGGTTCACAAAATCTTCAACTCCTAATCAATGTTTCATGTTCTACCCATCCTCGTACTTCTTTCTAGATATGCAACACCAAAGGTTTAATACTAAAACACCATCATGCAACAACCGTAAAGATCATCATTAATAAGAAAAAGTCTCGAGAACCAACCATACCTACAAACCTTGTCCAGAAACATGCAAAGAAGATCTTTCCAGGTAATGGAAAAGCTATTACAAATTTCAATATATTAGCAAAAACAAGTCTGGGCTAGTGTTTCCCTGTTTCCTACTTGGACACTTTTTCGATTGCGAGTTTCTGGATTGACAGACTCAAAATTGTGTTTCGAATCTTCCGCGAGTTGCAAATAGTGCCCGGAGTTCCACAATATGCAATTTATCCACTGGAATGCCTTGTCACGAGCCTAGTCATCTGTTTCTTTTTACCTTCCTATTGCTTATGGATTTCAACGAAATTTGCAAACCGAATAGGATCTTGCAAATTGGAAGATGATCTAGATTTGGACCAGAAATAATATATTAATATATATTAATATGAATACTATTGGAATAAATATAAACACTTTCTCTTAATTTTTCCTCTTTTCTCCCCCTCTATTATCCCTTTGTGGTTCTATATTTAGTCGCATCTATATGATCATGGCCTCTTGGATTCACAAATTGGCAACACTTTATCTATATCTTCACACCATGAGCCCGACCGATCATGGTCCCTTTCAATACTTAGCCAATTATCTGATCATTGGGTCCTGAGTTTGCAGTATCCAACACTTATGTCCCCTGTTCTGTCATATACATCTTGCACCCAAAGAAATTCCATGATCTGCAATTTATGCTTTTACTAGTGAGAACTCACCAGGGGTTCAAAAAGATTAGCATTAATAAATGAAAAATAGATGTTCTTCTATGAGATAGTTAGCCCTTTTTCCCTTTTCTTCTTCGTGTGTATTATCAATTTCTGGTTATATACTTAGTCTCCTTTCTATGATCATGGGTTCCAGCGTTGGTGGGTTGACATATCTTCATCTCCATCTATATCCTCACATGAGGAATCCGACCGACCGTTGTTCCTTTTCATACTTAGCCAATTTTATGGCCGCAATTGTCGAGTTGGCACTTTCGAACTCTACTACTTCTTGTTCCATGTTATACATCTTGCACTCAAAACTTTTTTGATCTACAATTCCACTGCGAACTCCTTATCCCTTTTTCGCTTTTCTTCTTCTCGTGTATTATCGCTTTTTGGTTATATACTTAGTCGCCTTTCTATGATCGCGAGTTCCAATGTTGGTGGGCAGACATATCTTCATCTCCATCTATATCCTCACATGAAGAATCTGACCAACTGTTGTTCCTTTCCATACTTAGCCAATTTTATGGTCGCGGTTTTCGGGTTAGCGCTTTCAAACTCTATTGCTTCTTTTTCCAGGATATACATCTTGCACTCAAAACTTCTGTGATCTACAATTCCACCACGGACTCCTTGTCCCTTTTTCCTTTTTCTTCTTCCCGTGTACTATTGCCTTCTGGTTATATACGTAGTCGCCTTTCTATTCGCGGGTTCGAGCATTGGCGGGCTGACCTATCTTCATCTCCATCTATATCCTCACATGACGAATCCGACCGACTGTTGTTCCTTTCCATACTTAGCCAATTTTATGGCCGTCGTTCCTAGTTTGGCGCTTTCGAACTCTGCTGCTTCTTGTTCCGTGATATACATCTTGCACTCAAAACTTTCATGATCTAGAATTTCGTCGCAGACTCCTCGAACTCGCAAGCTTCACTCTACCATGGTTCACAAATGTTTCAAAGTATCTATCGCTGCCTTCCATCCCCACTAATTTCTCGTCCTTCCTAATATACATTAATTATTCTCTTACTAGTGACAACTGAACACATTGGTATGAAACAATTAGCATTCGGTCCTCCGCCATATACAAATTGACTACTGGATTTTGACATCGCCCCCTCTTCCATGTTACATCTTATACATTCAAATGTTCTGAGAGATACAATTTGACTGTAGGGGCCTCACGTCTTCTGAGGAGACCTTCTCACCCTATTTTGGATCCTCATGTTAACTGGGTCATGAAATCTCCAATTCTTAGTCACTGTTTCCTGTTCTGGCCATCCTCGTGCTTCTTTCCAAATATGCAACACCAAGGGTTTAATACTAAACCTCCATCATGCAACAACCATAAGGATCATCATTAATAAGCTAAAGTATCGAGGACTAATCATCCCTACAGAACTTGTCAACAAACATGCAAAGGAGATCTTGCCAGGTAATGGCAAAGCTATTACAATTTTCAATATATTAGCGAAAACAAGTCTGGGCCAGGGTTTATGTATTCCATACTTGCACACTTTTTCGATTGTGGGTTCCCAAATTGACGGCCTCAAAATTGTGTTTGGAATCTTCTGCAACTTGCAAACAATGCCTAGAGTTCTGCGATATACAATTTTTCTGTTGGAATAATCTGTCACTATCCCAACCATCTGTCATTCCTTTCAATACTTAGCCCCAATTTGGCTGTATTTCCATGACATTATACATTTACTGTGTATTGAGTTTTCCCTTCTGTTTCCATGTTTCATACTTAGACATTTTTTCGATTGCAGGTACCCGGGTTGGCAAGATAGGGATTGTGTTTCCAATGTTCCATGACTAGCAAGCAATACCCGGAGTTCTGCGATATACACTTTGTCCGCAGGAATGCATCATCATTCCTGCGAGATACAATTTTACCCTCGGGCCCTCACCTCTGTTGGATGTATCTTGTAGCCCTATTTCAAAGTGTCACCAACCGCTTTCGATAATTAGCCATTCCTTACTTGTTGTTCTGTGTCCCCGCCACCTTCCTACTTCTCTTTGGAAATTCAATTGGTAAGCTTTAGTGCTAGCACTTCATTCTGTATGAACCTTAAACATGTTGTTTTGCATTCAAGTCCCAAGATACATACAATTTGACCTTCGGGAAGTCACGTCTCCTGGGGAAATATTGGCACCCTAATTTTGAAGCCCGTCTGACAGTTTTCCATACTTGCCCATTTCATGGAATCTCTTTCGCGGTTCCTCGGGTTGGTGAGTTCACAAAATCTCCAATTCTTAGGCATTGTTTAATGTGCTCGACCAAGGTTTACTGCTAATAGTTCATCATGCAACAACCATATTGACCACCATTAAAAAAAAAAGCGTAGACGAGACAGTGAAATTTAATTAAAGTTTGACTCATCGAATTTAAATTAATTTATCTTCTCTTATTTTCTCTTTTTTTCCCAGAGACATGCAGAAAATATCTTGCCACGCAATGGGATATATATTACAAGTTTCAATATATTAGTGAAAACAAATCCGCTCAGTCCTTTCTCTATTCCATACTTAAGCCACTTTTTCGATTACGGGTTCCCAGATAGACGGACTCACATTTGCACATCCATTGTTCTGTGTCCTACAAACATTAACCAGACTTCTGCGATATACAAATTTCCCTCTGGACTGTCCTATCATACCCTCTTCAGTGTTATGCGTATTGGACTCAAACAATTTTGAGACATACAATTTGACCCTCCCACCCTTGCCTCCAATAGTTGTACCTTGTAACCCTATTTTGAATCCCGCCTGACCGCTTTCTATAATTAGACACTCCTTAACTTCTCTTTCCTGTCCCCGTGACCTCCATACTTGTTTCTTAATATGCAATTAGAAACCTTTCATGCTAACAACTCACCATGCAGGAACCATCAGCATTGTCATTAATGAGCGAAATGCTCGAGGAGATCTCCCATTAATACACATTAAACCAAGATCTTCGAAGAGTTATATTGTCCCATTTTGATTGTTCATCTCAAACACAGGTCGTCGCGTTGGCCCGTTCAAGAAATATCCAATGCTTAATCTCTCATTGTCATATCTTCCATGCTCACACTTCTATGTGTGCAATTACTAGTCTTTAATGTTAACAACGCATCATGCAACAACCGTCGAAATTGTCATTAATGAGAGAAAGTCTCGAGGAGATCTCCCATTCACACGCATTGGACCAAGATTTGTGAAGCATTATATTATCCCTTCAAACTCTTCATTTCAATCATTGTCTGGAGAAAACAAATGTTCTTGTAAACTTATGGCAGCAGATCGACAACAATTTTGTGGAGATATAGTGAATATCTTCGGACGTTAGGAACAGAACTTCCAGTGGTCCAAAGCATACTTTTACTATTCATCCCATTCCGCCCAGAATGAAGTGATTTGGACCTTTGGAATCACTCGTGTAGGTTGCATCCCTGAGGTTTTTGACTGTAAGGAGGTGGTCGCTTGGTGCGCTGAAAAATATATTTCAAGCCAAATAATCATTCCACTGCGCAACCATTCTCTTCTTTCTTTGTCACCTCAGGTCTTCCACAAGATGTTAAAATTGTTGGAGCCAACATTGACCTTCAGAGGACAAGACTGCAAATAGTACCTAGAAAAACATGATAACAGGTTGTACATATTAGCCGAGTTCCTCGAAGACACAACGACAGTTCCTGAAGATATCACAAAGTTGCAAGTAAGTTCCTTTAGAAATCCATTCCGGGAAATTGCTTGGTTGTTTACAAGAATAATGGGACAGGGATCCACGACAAGCATTTCCCATACAGTTATTTATATTTTGTACTTCAGAGTTAATGAACAATTCATTTTCGATTGGGGAAGCTAATTTCCATTGAAACTTGTTCCCAGTTGTCACAATTCAAAGAATCGAATAAATTTTATATGTCATCCTACTTAATTTTCGCAATAGTCCATTGTTGCCCATTTCCAAAACTGTCTCTTTCCAAGAAAATAAACTATGAATTTGACGCAGTGACATTCTGGTACCAGGCCCTATGGAGGCACAAGGCCTCCCATTGTTTTTATTAATTTTTTAATGACTTTGTATCAATTTTCAAAGATTTATTGTTAGGGAAGGATGCTCCCCGGATGTCTGGCCAGGAAACCAAGTTTTTGAACAGGAAGGGGACACTTGAACAAAAGGAAAATGACAGTGTACTAATGGTATTTGGCTCTAAGGAAGATCCAATCCTGCTTTCCTTCCATGCCACATCACAGACAAGATGTTTGTTATAGAAATAGCAAGGCAATACAACCACTGGTTTCATTTTTTCCATGACAAGAAAAAAAACAATTCATTCCTCTACCCTGGAAAGTTGGGGACTTCGTGTGCAAAAACATCAACAAGATTGACGAATTTGCAAGCCATTTCAAGAACTTGAACCTAACATATGTTGAAACGCTAAAAGGGTTCGACCCTAATGAGATTTTTCGAGAACATTTACTAGCATTTGGCTTTAGCAACTCTTTTATCCATAGACGCCTAACCGAAGATAGGGACAATGACGACAACAATCCTAATTCTGGCGATTGCGACATAGAGACATTTCAAAGCACGACTGAATTGTACAGACATCAGGGAAAAATATACAGTGAGAAGTGTGTCCAGTCCCCCTCCAGCACTCCCAAGAGAACGACATCATAGAGCATTGCTTCAACGACCCACCCCAGTAAGAAACCAAGCCAGAAATCTTCAAACGGAGGAGGAGATAAGAACTCTCCTCGCACAAAAATTGATAGTTCTCACAAATTTCCCCTGACGAAGAAGGGAAAAAACATGCCAGGGCAGGCGGATGAACCCTAAATTGAAAGTGAACAGATGAAGCTTGAAATTGAAACTGAGCACATGCACAAAGTTGGTATGTCCGCAATGGAAATAGCTGAGACCAAAATTTTTGACAAAGATGAATCCTTCATATTCCAGAGCGTTGTTTTTGACAACCAATCTAAAAATATGGTCATTGAAAAGAGAGATGTAACAAATAAGAAAGACAAATCTTGTACAGAGATTAATTTTAGGAAAATGCGACCGTCCCAAATCTCCCTATTTCACCGTGTAACCGATGATGCTCTTGATGATTCCATTGGAGGAATTGAAGCAGATAATTCCAGACTGAAAGACCACATCAAGGAATTTGAGGAGGCTTTCATTGCTACCCCAGATTTTGCCAGTCCTTTAGAAAAAAACGTGCCTGCTACCCCTGCACCCAAGTTAAAAGTATCCTCCAACCTCCTCTCATCGTGTAGATCCCTTGTAGAGAATAACATCAACAAAAGAATGCAGATAGTTACTGAAGCCTGGGAAACATCACAAAATATATCTTCCTTTTGAAAGAGAGAAAATGATTTGCACGAAGCTTTGCAGACGAATTTAAAAAATGATCAACATTTATGTGAACAGGTGTTGACCCCTTTTTCCAACAATGCCATCAACAACTCGGATCTTAAAACAAGACAAGAGAATCTCCCCTCCCCAAAGAGGACCAAACAATTAAAAGCATGCTGGAAAAAGAAAGTTAAGAACGTGGAGCTCATTGTTGAATCATGTAAACAAGCCATATATATAAAAAAAAGAATTATTCAGAAACCTGATCCAACTAGACTTAGCCAGAAGTACCAACGAGGTTCAATACCCAAACTTAATTCTCAAATCCTTGTCAATGACCAAAGAATCCTTCGATGAACAACTTGATATTTTAAAGGGGTTGTCTTTTGAAAAGTTTTACGACATCCTTGAATATCGTGCAGATGAGCTCAAGAGCTGGGTACTAGACTATTTGACACACAATGAAGAAATTGAACAGAGTCTGCATAGTATTTCTATGGATCTAAGGAAATTAGAAAATGATCTTTTCGACATAGAAATCCAGGATGAAATCAGCGTGCCCCCCATGAGAAGCTACATTCAAGAATGGTTCCAACAAAGAATGGACAACCTCATTGAGGAAGGGAAACAACCGGTTGGCACGATTCCAGCGACCGTCGACGACAACAAGAAAAATGCATCGGCTTCATAGTAAGTCTATACTGATGTCATCTTGTTTTCTTTATCAATCCAGTTATTATACCTCTTTAAATAGAAATCTCTAACCAAACACACATAACTTCCAATTTCTTGTTTTCAGGTATTTCTCTCTACCGTCGTGCACTTCTTCTTTCTACATTCCTAATTCTTGTACTTATTTATTTTTTATGGTCTGCGGGAGCCCCAATATGGAACAGATTCCAGAAATATATAACATACATTATTTATTTTTGATAAATTTCAAAGAAACCTAATTCAGGAATGCTAAATTTTTTGTGTCTAGGAACCTTTGTTTCAAGACATTATTAGTATTCTATTGTATCTGAATGTTTAATGTGTATGCTTCAGAAATACGGAACAGATTCCAGAAATATGTAACAGACATTATTAATTTTTGATAAATTTCAAAGAAAATAGGAACATAGTATTCTATTGTATTTGAATGTTTAATGTGTTTTAAGAACCTAGTATTCTATTGTATTTGAATGTTTAATGTGTTTTAAGAACCTAGTATTCTATTGTATTTGAATGTTTAATGTGTTTTAATTTTTGATAAATTTCAAAGAAAACAGGAACCTAGTATTCTATTCTATTTGAATATGGAACAAATTCTAGAAATATGTAACAGACAATGTGTATGCTTCAGAAATATGGAACAGATTCCAAATTCTAAATTTTTTGTGTCCATGAACCTTTGTTTAATATTATGTTGTATTTCCCCGGATGGGGTGTCTTCGTGACATGATAGATCCAAGCAGGGACAAGGCCAATTGGCCAAGCCATACGCCACCTAGTGTATGACCTTCGCCACCTCCCCTCCTCTGCCACCTCAAGCCTTTACATTACCTGCCACCACCCTCCACTTCACATTTGCACCCCGACGCTCACATGCTCTGGAAGCTCTGCAACTTATGCGTCTTCATGGCGTCGTGCAGAGGTTCTTCCCCGTCACTTCCTCTCCAGGTTTTTCTCCCAATTATCTTGGTCACGATGGGGTCTCCTGAGCCTCACTTTTTCGCTCACAATTCTCAGAGCCAAGCCTCCGGGGCTCTCCCTTCCCGTCGTTCTACAATCAAGCTCCGGTGCGACCTCTTTTGGTTTCCTTTCTTGTTGTGGAGATCGATGTTCACTATGACGCGACCCCGAGGCAAGCCAAAGCGGGGAGCGGCCTAGTACTTCACACGTGGAAGGAAACTACCTACCTCGGACTCTCCCTGTGAAACTGCCACTCCTCTTGACGTGATCCCTCCCCCTGAAGCAGCCCCTCCACCTGAAGAGACAGTCTTTCCCCCTCCCTTGGAACCTTTCATTATGACTTCCCCTGAATAGACACCATGCGACCTCTCCACCCTCTCGAACCCCTACAAATGTAGGGTCGAGTGGTTCGATTTGCTTGGGAACTTGCTCGACTATGCGCCTCCTCCTCCCTCCCCCCCTCCACGTCCCTATTACCCGCCCTC
>ML778740.1:883989-899051 GCA_009831015.1 Picea engelmannii
AAATGCATTAAGTGACCTAAAAATGGGTTAAGTGACCTAAAGGATGAAAGTATAAATAATATAGCAATGGTCTCTTGTAGATCATCCTTTTTGTGGATCAATGGAGAGCTTCTTGTGGGAATATATTTTGGAGTATTGATGGACAACTTCTTGTGAGAGCTTCTTGAGCATTTTTAGTGTGGAACACTTGAGGATATTGAAGATATATAGGTGACTAAGGTAAACAAGGATATCTAAGCCTAAATTCTGAGGAAAGTGAAGAAAAGAAGGCTGAAATGCAAGGAAGGATAAATTCTTTTGATGGTGCTTTCTAAGGTATGTTATTTTCAGGTCATCTCACCATTTTCGTTATAAAAAAATTTCTATAATGATTCTGATCCTAAAATTGCTATGCAAGTGAGAAAACATATCCAAGTATCTGTGGTTAAAAATTCAGCTTGTGGGTGATTGTATTTTGGGAGTTACACTCCATGGAAAATAGGGTTTGTGGCTAGTCCCGAAACTAGTCAAAATTAGGTGTTTCGGGTAAAAATGTCAGAACTTCTTCATAACAGATCCAAATTCAGTGAGACAAAATGTGTCGGTTAGGGTATAGTCTGTAGTATTCTCTGTAATAGTTTCATATCATTTCATCAAACATTCTTTTTGGGGAACGCTCTACAAGGTCGCTCTCTAGAATAAGCTAGAATTCAACAAGGTATGCCATTTTTGCTATAAATCCTTTTCTGAGAGGTTACAAGTAGTGCCACTTGGAGGAATTTCATTAAACACACTAAAGAACATTGTGTATCAGTTTCATATATTTATCCAGTACAGGTACAAAGTTATGATTATTTCAAGTTAGGGTTGTTGACTAATCCAAAACTAGTCATGGTTGAGACAAGCAGTTGATGAGTTGGCACATACATGAGGTGTATAGTTGATGATGTTGGTACATATTGATGAGTTATTGTTTATGAGTAGTTGACACATGATTGGTATATACTTGGTACATGGTTGGATGCACTTGTTTATGGTACAGGTTGATTACAGGTTGGTGCATGGTTGATGCTCTTGTTTATGGTAGAGATTGATATATGTTGAGGATTGTTGTCTCATATCAGTTGGTGCTGAGAATGTAAGCTAAGTCTTGCATATAGAGCTGGTGCTCTTGTAGAGTTATACTCTATTCAGCTGTTGCTGAAAAACCCTCGGATTGAAGTCCGTAATAAAAAGAAAAATTGTACATACATCTTGTGTTCCTTGTGGAGATGATTTGTTGATGGTATATTGTTGATATATGTTGTTGATATGTATTCACATCTAACTGATTATTAATGACAGCAATGAGTAATGAGTAAATTTCGAATGCTAACTAATGAGTTTTATGTAAGAGGGTAGTTTTGGGAAAAAGATCCCCACACTCATTCACCCCCCCCCCTCTAAGTGTGGTAGGTGTGTCCAACAATTGTAATTTTGTGATTAGTTCTTAATCAAACCTGAGATATTGCAATTTTTCCTTGATCTAGTTTATAATATCTATTTGACTTTCTTTCCAGCAAAAAAATTAGGTTTGTTTTGTTATTTAAACAATGTTGTTATAAGTAGCAAGGGAACTGTGGAGGTCCAGGGAGGCCCTTTTTTCTGTATCAGATTTGGTTTGGAGTTCAATAAAGTTGTTCAAAGACTGAATATGAAGTTGAATACTTCACAAATTCCTATGATGCATGTTCCTAGTCTGTCATTTTCCTTATGTGATTGTTATTTCTTTGTATTTTCATCTCTTTGATGTGTTTATCTTCAACATGTTGACTAGAGATAAGATGAAATAGAATTCGTTTTGTACGATGCTCTTTTTCATAAGTGCTCAGGATGCTTGTCATCCTTTCCCTCTAAAACTGCTCTTAGATTCATCTTGTATGCCTAATTGCAGTGGATTTTCTTTTCATTCGACCTACAACTACAACTACAACAACAACAACAAACCTTATTGTCTAAGAAAGGTGCATATATCTTTCCTATGAGGTCTGCCTACTTCACAACTAGTTATTGCCAACCTATTTGACTCCATTCCCCATGGCCCTCTTTTTTTGTCCAAACCCAAACATTTAAAAAACCAAAAACCTAAATCTATCATAACTAGCCTAATATCATATTCCAAACCAAGCTAGATCAGACAGAGAGAGCCCTCTCTGATTCTTGAATGGCTAGATCCAGGACTCCAAGTGGTTTTATGTTACCTCTATGATTTCCCCCACAGCCTTGGGAAAATTACAAAGCGCTAACACCTCACAGTTCCATAGTCGGAGCAAGCCTCTTGGCACTGCTACCGTCTCAGTAATTCCACGAGATTACCCTGCCCTATTTTAGAACTTAAAGTTCTGTGAGCTAGGAAGACACTTCCTTCAAACCAGTAGCCTAAGAGACCTTAGGCTCACGCCCATAGCCTTAACCAAATCCTGGCTAAGAGTAGAGCTTATAGCCTGAGATTCACCAGAGGGTCCATATGACTAGGGTCTAGGAACCCTATGCTAAGTCTGAAAGCAACTAACTCTTGATGGATTCGAAGCTTCAGGAGATCAAAGACCTGGGATGTCAATCTTCATAACTGTCAAAAATACCTGAATGTCGGAGTCGCGAAAGGTTGTGAGTCGTTGATCTGGGGAGTCTGTTGGGGCCCTTCTCGACCGTCGATCATCTAGTGGAAGGTTTCACGTATGGTACTTCGGAAAAGTTTCACTTCGGGAGAATGGAGATGCTATAGCATCAAACTCCCCAAACGTCGAAGTTACGAAGTGAAGGAGAGTCATATATTTGAGGGAGATCGTTAGGATCCCCACCTACCTTCCGATCATTCAAGAGAAGGGATCTTCACATGGTACTTCAGTAAAGTCCCACTTCGGGAAAATGGAGTGGAACTGAAGCCAAAACCCCTGAAGGTCGAAGCTGCGAAGTGACCAAGACCATTGATTTGGTGATCCTTTGGGTTCTCTCCTGGTCGTTGGATCTATGATAAATTTAGCCCAACGTTGACTGCTTCGAGAGGAAATGAACGTTGTAACGTCAAAACCCCTGAGGTCGAATTTACAAAGTAATGAGGACCGTTGATCCTCGAATCCTTCAGGATCCCTCTCAACTGTCGATATACAAGGGATGTGTGGCGCTATATCCTTTAGTTCGGAGACTGGACACTCTGGGGAATTTGAGGTGTGGTTGTCAATAAGATATGAAACCCAAAGGAATGAGAGCCATCGATTTGAGGATGCTTTGGGACTTTTCCTTATCGTCAGATCTAGGCTGTGGTCAGCCCGACGCTGACCTACTTTGGGAGAAAACTAGAGATTACACGGCAAAATCCCCGAAGGCCAAAACAACGAAGTGATGGGAACCATTTATTTTAGGGCATGTTGGATCCCTCCCTGATCATTGGATCTACCCCATGGTCAATTCGACGTTGACTACTTCGGGAGAAAGGAGAAGTATATCGCATGAAACCCCCAAACGTCGAAGTTACGAAGTAGCAGAGACCATTGATCCAAGGGGTACGTGGACCAACCTTGGTCACGAGATCGAAGGGCATGAAGGACGGTCATTCCAGAGTGACATATTGAAGTGATGTCACCTAGGGTGACATGGAATCAAGTTTGATGTGTCATGTGTCACTTGGATTCGTGTGTATCACATACCCTGTAGACCCATTGAAAAGTGACATGTGTCACCCCTGACCCTTACATGTGTCAATCCCTGGTATGAGCCCGCCTAGCCAAAGTGGTTGGTAAAGTGATCGGAACTCTAAGAGTCCAGGACTTCGAACTCCGGAGGATTTGGGGTGTAGTACGAAGAGAGACCAAAAGGCCCGAAGGTTGGAACCACATGGCAAGCTCACGAGACTTTGGAACTTCGGGAGATCTCATGCGTAGACGGTAAAGAGGCGTTTAATGTCGAAGCGTCAAAGTGTTGAATACCTTGCTAGCCTGTGTATTAGACGAGGGTTAAGCCATTCATTGGATTGGTTACTGAATGGACCTTCCCTGTGGGAGGTAGGAACCTAGAGATGGTACGAACGAGATGAGGCATGTGGGCGACACGTGGCCCTCAACGAATGAACCCCCGAAGAACTTCGAGGAGCTATAAGATATAAACCAAGGGTCAGTATAGAGTCTGGTAGTAGTCATTAGAAAGCTACGGGTAAGAGGAAGATAATGAATCATCACGGATAGATGATTCAAGAGGAGATAGTTAAAGAAAAATCAAATTATGATGCCCCAAACCTGAAGAAGGGCATTTATGGTCGGGTGTGTTACAAATTGGTATCAGAGCATAGTTACAACACTTGTCCTACTTGGGCTCATGGACGATTCGCTTAAAAACCATTTTTAAAGAACTCTTAAGGGTGGCACCCTACCTTACCTCTTTCCTAAAGAGTCTGGTTAAACTTTTACTGAAGAAAAGAATGAAAACTTTCTACTGTGTGTGTGTATTTAATAAATATGAACTATGTGTTGTTCATGAACTAATAGAATATTATATAACAACAAGTTTTTTGTCAGCACTCAAGTAGTCAGTAAATCATGGGAAACTACAAGTATAAAGGATGGTGACGTGCCATGAAGTGGGTGATGGGTCCAACAATAGAGATGAAGAATATGATGAGAGGAGGGTGATGGAGACCCCTCTGGATCTGGCTGAAACTATAAGGAGCCTCATTGATGAATTACATAGTTGCAACACTGAAAACGAGATATTGATAAAGGAGCAAGAAAAACAAACGAAAATTAATGCAGTTTTGTTGCAGATCTTATCCGATATACAGAGGCATTTACAACATGGACTTGCAACCAGTCATGTGGACCGATGACATACAAAGAGAAGTCAAAGCCCACCTGAGATACGAAAACGTTGCCCCATAAGTGGTCACACTTAGAGGAGTACCTCGAGGAAGGCCCAACCTGGAGGCAGGGGACACTCATCGGGAGAGTCCTCTAGAGAGGAAGCTAGCAACCCCAAGGGGTCTTCTAGTAGAAAGTCTAACTCACACTCTCAAAAGAAAGGAAAGAAGTGAAATAATTCCAAAAGTCATGATCCTGAAGAGTTCAAGAAAACCAAACCACCCTCTTTCGATGGAGAGATTAAGAAAGGGAAAGAGGCAAAAGCTTGGCTTCTTAGTTTAAAGAAGTACTTCAGAGTTCATGACTACTCTGAAAACTTGAAGGCTCTAATAGCCATCTTCAACCTGAATGGAAAGGCTTCCATTTGGTGGAAAGACCTGATAAATGTGGAAGGAATCCATGAGAAGGACTTATCACGAAAACAATTTGAGAAATACTTCAAGGATAAGTATCTGTCAGAGAAATACTTTGATGGAAAGACTAAGGAGTTCTATGAACTTAGTCTGGGACAGCTCACCATAGAAGAATATATCAATAAATTCCTTGAGCTGATAAGGTATGTACCCTACATAAAAGATGAAAAGGTAAAAGTGAGACGATTTATTAATGGTTTACCTCAGTCCTACCAGGACAAGATTGAGTTTGACGAGCCGAAGACCTTATAAGAGACTATCTGAAAGGTAAGGTATTGTTATGAACAGTTCGAGAGTCAGACATAACCTTGCAAGGACTGGAAGAATAAGAGTAGTTCAGGATTCAAGAAGAAGGGGTTTAAATCCTCAAGATTTAAGAACTATAGGAAGGGTTCTAGGATGAGCCTTCCTACCAGAAGTGTGTATCAACAGAATTTCCCCTCCTAGAGTGGAAATAAAACTTTTGGATCAACCCTAGAAAAGACTGATAACCCAAAGAGAGAACCCTTGAAATGTTGGGGTTGCGGAGAAGAACATCTGCTAAGAGATTTCCCACACAGACAGTAGAACAGTAGGAGAGTCTACAACATCGAAGAAGCTACCACAATCATTGATGTGGCTAGGAGCATGCCACAGATTTATGCAACCATGGATAATAAACAAGCCAACCACCAAGATTTAGTGGTGGAGATGGAATGTATGATTTCCAACCATTTGGTTTCTATTTTAATTGACCATGGTTCTAACTTGAGTTATGTATCCCCTTACACTGTTGATAAGTGTAAATCCCAACCAGTTAGACATGTTAAGCCATGGTTGGTACAACTAGCCACTTGCACCAAAAGAAAAGTAGCAGAGGTCATACCAGCTTTCCAATTCATTATGGATGGATTACCCACTCAAGCGACCCTTAACATACTTGTTGATATTATGGTAGTTGAGGGAGGTATTTACCTCGACGTGTAAACCTAACGAGAATATAATATTTTGCTAAGAAATAAGAAACCCTAATTGATTGGTTAATAACCCTAGAAGACAGCCTGCAGGGGTGCGGTCTAGTGGCCAACGGACGTATTGTTAAGTTGTTCATGCTGCTAAGTAGGTCACGAGTTAAAACCTCGTCTTATCTGGAGGCTAGGATTGTGGGCAGTGTGGTTCTCCCTAGGGGTTATAAGGCATCTGATAGGGATTCGACCCTGTGTCATGCGGTAGCCAGATACCACCGTCGTTACTGATTTCCCTAGATACCAAAAAAAAAAAAAAAAAAACCTTGAAGACAAGTCGGCTCAAGGGGATAATTTGTATTAGGTTACTAGCCTCCAAGAGAAGAAGTCATCCAGAAGAATTATTATATACTAAGTAAATAGGTATCCAAAATGTGAATTCGACCCAGGCAGTTAGCCAGAATTAGTATAAATATAGGAGGTCAGTCTTCATTCTGGCGGGCATTCTCAGAACTGCAAAGCTCACTTGTGTGCACTGCAGTTAGCCAGTTTGTGTGCAAGTTTGGAGGAGAGCTTATGTTGTAGTTGTTGTAGCTAGTAGATTACGTTTTGGCTTGGGCTATCTCTTGGCTATGGTTTGGACTATCTGATCATCTCTTTTTTGGTGCACTATCCTTGGAGAAAGGTGTGCTACCCTTTGTTTGGCTATCTAGCCTAGGTTTTGCTTCCAGAATGATTCTCTATAAAGATTAAAGGTGCTTGGAGGGTGGCTTCAGCCTATGGTTGGGTGACAATAGTGATATTGTCGATGGTAAAACGAGCACCTTATAACAGTTTATGGGCCCACACTTCCTTCATTCATTCTAACCACTAGAAGGGGAGCATAGCCATAGGGATACTAAGCTCGTTGAAGAATTGTCGCTTGGGCTTCTAGCAGGAGCAGTTACTAAATTACTGCTACTAGGGTTACTAGAAGGTGTAGTTGCAGAAACCCTAACCCTATCATTGAGGCAACTTAAGTGAAGGGATTGACCTAATTTCTGGATAGACTAGTGCGTCCTAGCCTAGCGCACCTCCTGGTACTCTCAGCAAGCCAATACATCAAGTTTGAGTTTTTTATCAAATCTAGGGTTGACCAAGTCAAGGAAACCATAACCTACTCTATGAAGTCAGAAACAAAGTTAGATGGGGCTTCTAACTTTAGAGCGTGGAAGACAAGGATTGACTTCATCCTTGCCAAGAATAAAGTGTTGGATATCGTGAAAGGAAAGATCGTGGAACCAAAGTTTGAAGAAGGAAAAGAGAAGGAACCGCAGAACGTTGCAGTTATAGAAAAGTTCAAAGACAGTGACATCAATGCCGTGAGTATCATAGTGGAATCTATAAAAGACCACTTGATACCCTACATCTCCCATCTTGACTCATTGAAGAAAATGTACGATGCCCTAACAAACCTCTTCTCAGTCAGAAACATTGGACAAGTAATGAGTCTGAAGAATGAGCTCTGTGACATGAAGATGAATGATGATGACAACATAACATCATACTTTGTGAGGATCTCTCAGTGAAGAGATCAACTACAAGTTATTGAAGAGATCATCTTAGAGAAGGAACTAGTAAATATAGTGCTCAATGGTCTTCCCAAGACATGGGATGCATTTGCTGCAAGCATGAACACAAGCAAGGAGTATCCTACATTTGAAGAAATTTGGACTTGTTGTGCACAAGAAGAATCAAGGATCAGTGCAAAAGAGAAACCTCAAAAGAAATACGATGATGAAGCCTTCACAGAAAAGTTCAAGCATTTCAGGAATAAAAAGAAGTTTGGCTCCAGAAAGAAACCAAATCAAGAGAAAGATATGACAAGAATACAATGCTTCAATTGTCAAAAGTATGGTCACTACAAGAATCATTTTCCCGAGTTAAAGAAAAGGAAGGAAACACACGAAGCATCAGTTGTCGAAGAAAGGAAACCCTCAAAGAAATCCAAGAAGGACAAAACATACTTCTTCTTCTAAGACAAGGTAACAATACTCTTCATAGTTCTTGTATATACCATGTCTTATGTACATATCTTGCATATCCATTTCTTAGAAGATAACATGTTCAAAGAAAAACTATACCTATGGAAGAACAACAAGATAAGGATTGTTATCATTATGACTACAAGTCAGACAATACACATGAAAGGATGAAGTAAATCAAACAATTCATGTGGAAGTTATTACATAAGTAATGTAACATACCCGCTATCTAAATTTAATTTTTCCGGTCCTCTGTCGGACTCAAACCCCTAAATAACCGTGGAGACCCAGCATAAGCTGGCTCTTTCTCTCTTCTACACGGCCTTCTGCACCTTGACCGCAGTCTTCCCTGATCTTAATTTTAGGTTATCAGGGTTTCGTCTTTCCCGTTATCAAGAGTCCTTGTACTCTGCAATTCCCGATCACCGATGAACTCCCTTTTTTTGGCCTTAGCCCCTCCCTGGCTAGGCTCCTAGTCCACACGACCGTGCATTCAAGACCCCAGCCTTATAGCTTTCCTTTCGTCGGGGTTTCGAGCTTTCTAATATCAAAGTGAATTTTCACCTTGGATCCGCGATCCTCCGATTCCCGGTGCGCTCTAACGTTCGCTAGTCCCCTGGGCCAGTCTTTTGGGGTCCATATGACCTCCCTCTATATGACCGCCACCTTACCTCTCGTCGGAGTTTCGGGGTTTTCAATGCCAAAGTGCATATGTCCCTGGGATTCCCGATTCCTCGAATCCCGACTCTCCTGTTTGCTGACAGCTAGCCCCTTACGGTGACACTATCCTCCTTCTTTGATGGGCTGACAGCTGGCCCCCACTCATCGGGGTTTCGAACTTTGTGATTCCGAAATGCAGAGATTTTGTGTCCACAGAATCCCCGATATGCCGATCCCTGACTTTCTTCGGATCTCCGACACGCATCCTAAATGGATGGACGGCCCAGGTTAAGCCCTGGACCATGCGACCACCTCTCATATGACCGCAGCCACATAATTCTATCGGGATTCCTCCTATCGGGGTTTTAATGATCGTGATGTACCAACAACTCGATTCACCAATCCCCGATTCCCGACACGTTCCTCTACCACCCCAACCTCCCGGGCTAGGTCTTTAGTCCACGTGACCAATGTCTCTGTGACCACAAGCTTCCCTCTCCTCGGGGTTTTGGACTTCGGTGTTTCACAATGTAAGGACTTCTCGTCCCCGTGATTCCCGATCCTCCGAATCCTGACTGATTGACAGCTGGCTCCCACTTATCGGAGTTTCGCAGTTCACGATCCCAAAAAGCATAACCACTTTGTCACCAGGATCCCCGATATCCCGATGACCCAAACACCGATCAACAACTTCCTGTCGGACCCTTCCCTGATGGCGTCGATTGCTGCCACGCGTCCTCCTCAAGATGGACGGTTCTGATCTCTCCGGGATTTCGAGACTTGTAATGTCCCGATTCCTTTGACCTCAGGAACTCCGATTTCTCGAATACCGATATCCCGATGAAGATCGGGACATCTGCCTGGTGTAAGAAGGGTTAAACCCTGTGCACCTCCTATCCGATTTGACGGTTGACGGGTAAATGGGCCAAGATCTACGGCCTAGATCCATTTCTCCCGCACACACTCCAGAGACTAGACTCCAAGTATCTTAACCCGGTCCAACGGCTGACAGGATTTCCGAATGAGATTCAACGACTCAGATTATCCCTCCTTATGTATTCCTCCACTACTTCGTGGATGTGGAAAGATCAATGGTTCAAATGTTCTCCTGGGCCTTGGGATCTACGATCCCGATTTCCTCGTTGTTCACGAAGGTAGAGGGGAAAATAGGGCAAGGTACGTAACGCCCTGGTTACTTGTGTCAATCTAAGAGTCGTGAATGGCTATGGGTCACCCGATGAGATCTCATTCGTCGATTTGTTACATATCCCTACACTGCTACCTCGGAACCTTAAGAGGGTCATTCCTCCTCGTACGGGGTTAATGAGATTTGCGCGTTCAAGTCCCTTTTATGGTTTCTTGGAGAACCTTTCTAAGGAGGGAATCTTCATGAAGAGGTCTATACCGAGGCATTTCCAGAGGTAGATAAGGGTAAACAGCTTCCCGAAAACGGGCTGGAAGCCTAACTTAGTTCGACTCATGCCTAATTAAATTCATTTATAAACATAAGCCATGCGTGGTCCTTCCGTTATAAGCATATATCTAACATTACTTATCAAAAACACTGCACAGACATTCTTATACTGTAATTGTTCACCATTTCACAGGTTATGAGCATATATGTCAGCATATGAATTTCAAGATGCAATATGAACAAAACACTTATCAGAAATAACTTCAGAAGCGGGTGCGACTACTGAGAGGGGTGCTTGTTTCCACCCAACCGTAGGCGTAGCAACTCCCAGCAGATTTACCACTAGCCACCCCCGAGCTGAGACCACGATGCTCTGAGACTGTCTCTCTCTCTGTCTGCCAGTGACCAGGAGCGAAGGCTGCAATCCTTCCTCTCTGCTATCACCCACTCTGCATAATGCCAGAGTTCCCCTCGCGTCTCCTCTCCTAATCGCTTCTGCCATACGCCTTATCCTCTCACGAGATTGCGTGTGGCACGATTACCCTCACGCCGATCAGGCCTGACGGCTCTATGGATGGGCGGTTCACCATCCCATCCCTCATCAAGCCATCCGCCTACCAGCCTGTGAGGCATTGAATTTCAGGGTCAGCGAGCTGCTTTTGGTTCTCTGGGCCAGTGGAGTCCAAATACGGTATTTAATTCTTGGTGGAAGTTAACGCCACCTTTTCAGGTGCCTTCCACTGCCATCGTGGTCTCTTTTCTGCACATCCCCTCTCAGCAGTCCTGCAATAAGTTCAAAATGTCATTCACATTTATGATTTTTCCATAGTTCTTGGCCAGTCCAGTTATATTTACAAACTGGGGGAAACAGGGTGTTACAATTCCCTCCCCCTTAAAAAGGAACATTGTCCTCGATGTTCTTATCTACTAACATGAATTGCATGTACAGAAGTAAACAAAATCGGATATGCCTGTCTCATGGCATCTTCCATCTCCCATGTAGCCTCATCTAGACCAAAATGTTTCCACTGCACCTTGACCTGTGCAATGGTTCTGTTCCGGAGTGGGGTTTCCTTTCTGTCCAGTATGCATTGGGGTTCTGTTAGAAATTCTCCCTCCGGTCCCACCTGGATCACAGACCAGTCAATTATATGATTAGCATCATGTACATATTTCTTCAATAATGAAACATGGAAAATATTATGTGCTTTTACCGTGGGAGGGAGTGCTAGTCGATAGGCTACAGGTCCAACTCTATCTAGAACCTTAAAGAGTCCACAATACCGGGGTGCCAATTTGGCACAAGCTCCCATTTTGAGGGAACTCCTTTTGGGCTTGATTCTGAGATATACATGGTCTCCCATTTTGAACTCTCTTGGAGTTCTCTTTTGATCAGTGTAACTTTTCTGTTGGTTCTGAGCGACCTTCAGATTTTGTTTTATCTGAGTCACTTGTTGTTCCATCTCTTTCAACATATCGGGTCCAATAGAAACCCTGTTTACAGGGTTACTCCAGCTGACTGGAGTATTACACGGTCTACCATAGAGGACCTCAAAGGGACGCATCTTTAAGGATGCTTGGTAGTCGTTGTTGTAGGCAAATTCTACCAATGGCAGGTAGTCTTCCCATTTCCTGGGTTGATGCATCACATGCATCCTTAACATATCTTCTAATATTTGATTCACTCTTTCTGTCTGTCCGTCGGTTTGAGGGTGATAGGCGGTGCTAAACAGCAATTTAGTCTCTAATCCCGCCATCAGTGATTTCTAGAAATTGGAAGTAAATTTGGTGTCTCTGTCAGATATTATCTCCCTCGGCATACCGTGCAGTCGGAATACCTCTTTCATGAATATCTGGGCGATATCTATCACTTTGCAGGTTGTTTTAACGGGGATGAAATGAGCAGACTTGCTCAGTTTATCCACCAACACCATAATGGCATCATTCTGTTTGGTTGAAGTCGGTAATCCAGTGATGAAATCCATGGAGATGGTTTCCCATTTCCATTCTGGGATGGGTAAAGGGTGTAGTAGTCCTGCTGGGTGTCGATGTTCTGCTTTAACCTGCTGGCATTCTATGCATTGGGCCAAATATTTGGCTATGTCCCTCTTCAAGCTAGGCCAATAAAATTGTTTCCGGGTGGCAGTAATCATTTTCTGGTATCCTGGGTGACCGGTGTAGGGTCTTTTGTGTAGTTCATCCATGATGAACCTCTTCAAGTCGTCACAATTGGGAATGTACAGTCTATCTATGTAAGTGAGAAGGCCTCCTACGGTCATCTGATAGCCTTCATATTTTACTCCAGTGGGTTCTTGTTGTAGGTATAGGGTCACATTTCCAATGAAGGGATATGTTTCTTGTGCCTTCTTGACTCTGTTCTTGACATCTGTCTCGCAGGTACTCACCGCTGCCAGGTGAATCATTTTCATGCTCCTGCTAAGGGCATCGGACACAGTATTTTCTTTCCCTTTGATGTGTTTGATTTCAAAGTCAAACTCACTAAGGAGGGCCATCCATCTAGCTTGTCTAGAATTGAGCTTTAGTTGATCAAACAAATACCGCAATCCATAGTGATCCGTCATAAGTACAAATTTCCTTCCCAGGAGGTAATGCCTCCACATTTTCAAGGCATGCACTATGGCAGCCAGTTCTGGATCATGAGTCACATAATTGACCTCGTGTTCATTTAGTTTTCGGGATTCATAACAGATCACCTTGCCTTCCTGCATAAGGACTCCTCCGAGCCCTTCCTTACAGGCATCCGTGCACACAAGGAAGTCAGCTTCTGGGTCGGTGATTTTCAACACAGGTGCATGGGTTAGTAGGTGTTTCAAGATTTGAAATCTTTCTTCACATTGCTGTGTCCATAGGAATTTCGTCCCCTTCTTCTGGAGGGCAGTGATTGGACAACCAATCTTGGAGAAATCTTTTATAAATCTCCTATAGTATCCCGCCAATCCCATAAAGGATCTGATGTCTGAGACATCCTTTGGGGTAGGCCATTCCATGATAGACCTGATCTTGTCAGGATCTACTGCTACCCCTTCCTCGGACAGAACATGTCCCAAGTAATGTATTTGCTTCTGAAAGAAGTCACATTTACTGAATTTGGCATAGAGTTGATGTTCTCTTAGCACTTGCAGCACAAGTCTAAGATGCTCTTCATGTTCTTCTCTATTCTTAGAGTAGATTAAAATGTCATCAATAAAGACTAGTACAAATTTATCTAAAAATTTACTGAGTACATTGTTCATTAAGCACATGAAAGTGGCAGGGGCATTGGTTAACCCAAATGGCACTACCACAAACTCATAGTGACCATATCGTGTCCGGAAAGCAGTTTTATGGATGTCTTCACCCTTGATTCGGACTTGATGGTATCCCGACCTCAAGTCAATCTTTGAGAAAATAGATGCACCTCCCAACTAATCGAAGAGATCATCGATCCTGGGCAAGGGGTATTTGTTCTTTATGGTTACTTTGTTAAGTTGTCTGTAATCTATGCACAGTCTAAGGGTGCCATCCTTATTTTTCACAAACAGGACCGGTGCTCCCCATGGGGACACGCTAGGTCGAATATAACCCTTGTCCATCATTTCTTTCAATTGCAGTTTGAGGTCAACTAACTCAGGTGTGCTCATCCGGTAGGGTGTTCTAGACACCGGCACCGCTCCTGGTGCAATTTCTATTGAGAAGTCAATATCTCTTCTCGGAGGTAGACCCGGTACCTCATCTGGAAACACATCTTTGTATTCTCTCAGGATAGGGTGATCATTAGGGCAGGGTTTAGCGCCTTCGATTGTTTTTAATACCTGTATTGCATATAGGGGACATCCCTTTCGGCAATACTTTCTCATTTGCAGGGCTGATATTTGCCTCACCGAGACCGGTTTTCGGATCCCTTGAAGGGTTGACCTGTTTCCTTATTTTCTCACACATTCTAAGGTTTTATGGTAACAGTCTAATTTGGCTTTATGGGCAGCCAGCCAGTCCATACCAATCAACAGGTCGTATGATCCCAGGGGTAATATATTAAGGGTTGCTTGGTTGGGGAATTCACCCAACATTAATTGGTAGACTGGTATGACCTCTACTACCTTTATTTTTGTGCCAGTGGCTAACTGTACCAACCATGGTTTAGTTTTCTTCTGTGGCTGTAGTTTACACTTGTCAACAGCTCTAGGGGCTATATAACTTAAATTTGAACCAGGGTCAATCAAAACAGACACCAGATGGTTGGAAATCATACCTTCTATTTCCACCACTGAAGCCTGGTGGTCAGCTTGGTTATTATCCAAGGCTGCATAAATCTGCGGCACACTCCTTGCCACATCATTGACTGTGGTAGCTTCCTGTATGTTATAAATTTTCTGATTGTTCTGTTGTCGGTGTGGACAGTCTCTTAGGAGATGCTCTTCTCAGCAACCCCAACATTTCAGAGGTTCTTTCCTTGGGTTATTAATCTTTACTGGTATAGGTCCAGAAGTTTTATTTCCGTCCACCGAGGGAAAGTTTTGCTGGAGTACACTTCGGGTTGGAAAGTTCATTCTGTGGTTCTTCTTGTAGTTTTTAAATCCCGAGGATTTGATCCCCTTCTTCTGAAATCTCGAACCACTCTTCTGTTTCCAGTCTCCACGAGACTCTGCCCGATGTCCATATTGTTCATGACAATATGTTGCCTTTCTTATAGTGTCTTCTAAGGTCCTTGGCTCGTCAAATTCAATTCGGTTCCGGTATTC
>ML778740.1:904378-933139 GCA_009831015.1 Picea engelmannii
AATGGATCTGAAACCTATCCCAAAATGTTCAGAGCATAATAATCAGTCAGAAATGACTATTTAGTCTCAGAAAATGGACCTGTACTCATCTGAGCAATGCCTCAAGCAATGAGGGCTTCAATGGTCCCTGGAGCTCCCTCAAGATTCAATGGTTAAAAACCTGCATTATAAATCTCCAAATTCCTGTGAAAACATCACCAATGGACTCAGAACGTCCAAAAACCCCTAGCTGGGATTTTACAGCACCTGATTTGGTCAAATATTGAAGAAGTTATGCATTCTGCCATTTTTCTCCTTCAAGCATGCTGTAACCTGTTCGCCATTCTGCACCTGTGGGAAAGTGAACCTAGCCTCTGAGCGTTTTCGGTGCCTAAACCCAGCACCAACGCGTGCCCCGCAAAACGCGCCAATTTGTCGATCAGTTACCCGGAATAAAGCCCCCCGAGTCGGAGGTGTTGGGCGCATGGGACCATGTGGCCACATCCCGCGCACAAAAAGGGCTAACTGTTCTTTGTTTAAGCCAGGGCTCGACAAGTGTCCCACGCGCATATACAAATCCCATGGTTACAAATATAAACCACAAGTCGTGGTTTCAAACCCCGCGCATAAACATTTGAATATGGTAAATAAACTTTGGGTTATGTTTAATACCCGCACCATATGTTTTAATCAACGGTTATGTGGTATAATGGAACCACAAATATAAACCTCCGCGCGCATAAACCTTTGTAACAGTGGTCACATGTGAACGGTTTAAAAACCGTGGGTTTTAATGTTAGACCCCTCGCACGCCAGGTATAAACCAACAGTCGGTCACATTATAAAAACATAGAACCATGTATAATAATTTTAATGTCCCGCGCAACAATTGCAAATGTATGGTCATATACCATAGAATATGACCACGGGTCATTTGAAATACCAACTCCCGTGCGTATGGAAAGTAGCTTATAAAAGTGTGGTCATATCAATGCAATAGAACCGGGGGTCGGGGCTAGCCCCGGCCCAACCCCCCGCCGTTTACAACCACATGTGAATTGAAATAATATAATACTCGTATACATTTAAAACGTCGACGCGTGGTGCATTGGTTGGTCGGGCTATGCCAAGTCTTTCAACGTGGGTAGAGGTCCGGGGTTCGAACCCCACGGACCTACAAATCTTTTTAATAAACCAACCAAAAATTCAAACCCAGGGTGCCACGTGGCAGCCCTTGATTGGGCCACGTGGCACTCTTCTATTCGTTCAATGATGCCACATGTCAATACCTTACTTGACCACTGTCGACCAATCACAGACCGCCACGTTATCATTGCCAACTCAGCTGCCACGTCACCAGGCCACGTAGGATGTTGATGTCATCGTACGGAATGTACGGCCTGCCACGTCAGTTGTATGGCCTCTGCCACATCAGCTGTACGGCCTGCCCAGTCAGCATCAAATTTTTCCCTGTTTGGCTCGGCGAACAGATCGCGATAACTTCTCCATACGAACTCCGTTTGCGAAAATAAATATACTGCCGGAATCAGGAGAACGAGCCGGACGCAATGGCATCATTTTCGTCGCATTCCGAGCACTTTGAAATTTGAGCAAATTTTAGACCCCTGGTCCAGATTCTGATCACTTGACCAGTGCAATGGTTCTGTTTCGGAGTGGGGTTTCCTTTCTGTCCAGTATGCATTGGGGTTTTGGTAGAAATTCTCCCTCCAGTTCCACCTGGATCACAGACCAGTCAATTATATGATTAGCATCATGTACATATTTCTTCAATAATGAAACATGGAAAACATTATGTGCTTTTACTGTGGGAGGGAGTGCTAGCCGATAGGCTACAGGTCCAACTCTATCTAGAACCTCAAAGGGTCCACAATACCGGGGTGCCAATTTGGCACAGGCTCCCATTTTGAGGGAACTCCTTTTGGGCTTGATTTTGAGATATACATGGTCTCCCATTTTGAACTCTCTTGGAGTTCTCTTTTGACCAGCGTAACTTTTCTGTCAGTTCTGAGCGACCTTCAAATTTTGTTTTATCTGAGTCACTTGTTGTTCCATCTCTTTCAACATATCGGGTCCAATAGAAATCCTGTTTACAGGGTTACTCCAGTTGACTGGAGTATTACACGGTCTACCATAGAGGACCTCGAAGGGACTCATCTTTAAGGATGCTTGGTAGCCGTTGTTGTAGGCAAATTCTACCAATGGAAGGTAGTCTTTGAGGTAGCAACCTCAAGGCTTTGAGGTATACCAGAAAGATACCCTTGTGTACAGACAACTTGGTGGAGAAGCTCCAAATGCACAGCGAAAGCATGGTGAATACTTTCTATAATAGAGATATTGTATCAGAATGGTTATTTAGAAGCTCAGGATGATGGATCGCTAATCCATGACAAAATCTCATAATGGCCAAAGAAGTAACACTTGGATATGTTCCAATTTGACCCTTGCCACAATGTTGTGAGCTAGTAAGAAACAAAGAGGAATCCAACAATGATATACCTTATTGATCAGAGCTATATGCAACCTTCAGAGAAAACCAGCGTTCCAGGAAAACCAAAATACATTTGATATCAAGCATTACACTCTCTTTGATGAAGTCCAGAAAAGAGAAAGTGATTCTCAAATATATATCTCCATAGATGAGCAGATAAGTAGACATTTTGGTAACACGTTGTCCAAGATAAAAGAGTTTGTGTACTCAAGCTGGAGCTCATGGAGACAACTTCCTTATTGAAAAAGGAAGAGATGACTCCCAGGTTGGGAGGGAGCACTGATGTGTTATTGATTTATGGACAATCATTTTTCAGTTCGAAAAATGGTCTAGGATAAGCATATCCTTTCCAGTTCGGAAAGTGGTTTGAAATTTCTGACGGACAGGCATTTTCCAGTTTGGAAAATGGTCCAGATTGAACGGTCATTTTCGTAATGAAAATGGTTCGATGGATTGTTGATGTACCATAGACAACGATTTCCCATTGTGGATAACATAGGGAATGGTCTAAGGCAGTCTCTCTTCTTGAGGGTTACTCAAGAAGATTGGCCCACCTCGCCAGACAGTCATTCTTTCGAAGCTCACAGTTGTGAGCATTTTCGAAGAATGGTCCATTTTGGAGGTTGGTGTAGGACATTCATTTCCTTAGGAAATGGTTCGAAAATCCATTCCTTAGGGAAGATTCATTCTCTCCAGGTTGCACTTTGTTTAGTGTCGAAGGAATGGCCCAGGGTGGGGAATGGTCCAGGTTCAACAATCAGGGACATGCATTCCCTAGGACAAACTCATTCTCTCCAGGTTGCAATTTTTTTAGTGTTGAAGGAATGGCCCAGGGTGGGGAATGGTCCAGGATCAGAAATCGAGATAGTTATGCTTCCTTTCTTGAGAAGAATAATCCAGATAGCTCATCATTGATATCTTACCTTCTAAGGGTAGATGCTCTTCCAAGATCTCACAGATGTGAGTGGAAGAATGGCCCAGATGATTCATTTTATATCATAACAATGTTTTTCTGTGCAGGTTGATATCAGATGATTGTTATGGAGACTGGATGTCTCTAGATAGTAGATGTATGCTATTGTGGTATATGTGTTCCACTGATTATGACTATACGTCATGAATCAAGTATATGTGTGCTACTTGGTGTGGTAGTGTACCACTGGATTGTAGTTGTATACTATTATGGATAGACATAGTTGTGTTCTATTGAAAGATATTGTTCAGATTACCTTGAAGACTATCAATAGTGTTGGAAATGATTATCAACTAGATGGATGATCAAAGAACAGAGATTTCCTAGACGGAAAATGGTTCAGAACATTAATTCTTCTAGGACATATGTCCAGATTATAAGAATGGCTCTTGTGTCACTCTGTGGTGTGAATGACTTATCCAACATCATGTCTGATTACTCAGATGAAATATGGTTTCGAGAGATGATGCAGCTGATAACACTGATAGTGATGATGATGCTCATGATCTAGTCATGAGATAGTCTATATGACTATGTTGATGCTACTGGGTAAATGGTATGTTTGTGCTCAATACATTTACCTTCAAATACCTCCCTAGCTAGGAGGGAGTGTTGATATTATGGTAGTTGTGGGAGGTATTTACCTCCATGTGTAAACCTGACGAGAAAATAATATTTCAGGAAGCAAGAAGAAACCCTAATTGATTGGTTAATAACCCTAGAATACAAGTCGGATCAAGGGGATAATTTGTATTAGGTTATTAGCCTCCAAGAGAAGAAGTCAACTAGAAGAAATATTATATACTGAGTAAATAGGTACCCAGAATGAGAAGTCGGCCCATGCAGTTAGCCAGAATTAGTATAAATACAGGAGGCCAGTCTTCATTCTTGCAGTCATTCTCAGAACTGCAGAGCTCACTTGTGCGCACTGCAGTTAGCCAGTTTGTGCGCAAGTTTGGAGGAGAGTTGTCGTTGCAGCTACTGCAGCTAGAAAATTACGTTTTGGCTTGGACTATCTCTTGGATATGGTTTGGACTATTTGATCAGCTCTTGTTTGGTGTGCTATCCTTGGAGAAAGGTGCACTACCCTTTGTTTGGTTGTCTAGTCTAGGGTTTGCTTCCAGAATGATTCTCTTTCAAGCTTAAAGGTGCTCGGAGGGTGGCTTCGGCCTATGGTTGGGTGACAATAGTGATATTGACGATGGTAAAATGAGCACATTCTAACAATACTTCCCTGAGGATCTTATGACCTGTTGATTGGTATGGACTGGTTAGCCACTTATAAAACCAAGTTGGACTATTACCATAAGACCTTAGAGTGTGAAAATGAAGAAGGTAGAAAAATAACCCTCCAAGGGATTCAGAAGCCTGTCTTAGTGAGATGAATATCATACCTTCAAATGAAAAATTATTGCAAAAAGGGATGTTCTCTATATGTAATACATGTGTTGGAATCCGTGGAGGATGAAAAACCAAACCTAGAGGACCGCCCCATATTAAGAGAGTATAGAGACATGTTTCCAGAAGAGGTATCAGGTCTACCTCCGAGAAGAGACATCGACTTCTTGATAGAACTTGCACTAGGAGCAGTGCCAATGTCTAGGATGCCCTATAAGATGAGTACACCATAGCTAGTTGATCTCAAGCTACAACTAAAGGAGATGATGGACAAAGGCTACATCCTACCCAACGTGTTTCCATGGGGAGCACCAGCCTTGTTTGTGAAAAAAAAAATGGCACACTCCGACTGTGCATAGAATATAGACAACTCAACAAGACAACCATAAAGAACAAGTATCCCTACTAAGAATCGATGACTTGTTCGACCAATTAAGGGGTGCTTCCATTTTCTCAAAGATTGACTTAAGGTATGGATACCATCAAGTCTGAATCAAGGATGAATACATCCACAAAACAGCCTCCAAGACAAGGTATGGTAACGATGAATTTGTGGTGGTACCATTTGGATTAACCAATGCTCCCGCCACTTTTATGTGCTTTATGAATAATGTACTCAACAAATTCCCGGACAGATTTGTTTTGGTTTTCATTGATGATATCATAATATACTCCAAGAATAGAGAGGAGCATGAAGAACATCTTAGACTTGTACTTCAAGTACTAAGAGAGCATCATCTCTACACTAAGTTTAACAAGTGTGACTTTTTCCATAAGCAAGTCCATTACTTAGGCCATGAGTTTAAGAAGGAGTGGCAGTAGACCTTGACAAGATCAGGTCTATCATGGAATGGCCTACCCCAAATTATGTATCCGATATCAGATCCTTTATGGGCTTAGCGGAATACTATAGAAGGTTTATAAAAGGATTTTCCAAGATGGGTTGTCTAGTCATTGCCCTTCAGAAAAAGGGGGTTAAGTTCACTTGGACATCACAATGTGAAGAAATATTTTAGAAACTGAAATACCTTCTAACACATTCAAGTGTACTGAAGATTGCAGACCCTGATAATGACTTCCTTGTGTGCATAGATGTCAGCAAGGAAGGAATCGGAGGATTCCTTATTCAAGAAGGGAGTGTAATTTGATACGAATCCAGAAAATTGAATGAGCATGAAATCATTTATGTGACCCCTGATCTATAGTTGGTTTCCATAGTGCATGCTTTAAAAATGTGGAGGCATTACCTCCTGGGTAGGAGATTTGTACTTATGATAGACCATTGTGGGTTGAGGCACCTGATTGATCAACCAAAACTCAATGCCAAGCAATCTAGGTGGATGGATCTCCTTAGTGAGTTTGATTTCAAAATAAAACATTGATCTAGGTGGATATCGATGGCCACCCATCTTGTCCAACTGGCTCAAAACAGTTTTCTGCAAATTTTGGTAATTTACTATTTTTAGCAATTTTTAACTTCCGATGCCATTTTGCCCTAAACAAAGTTTCTGGGAAAATGGGTAGAAATATGGAAGTTTCTTCAATATTTCCTCCAAAATTAATCTCCTCGACGATACCTTTCCAACGGGATATCATGCACCTAAAACGGAGATCGTATGTAAAAGTTACGACCCCAGGAAGTTGATGTACTAACTTACCTAAACAGGGGCCACATGACTTTTGGTGCTTCATCTCCTAGGGTTAGGTTTTTGGATGTCTATGGTTTTTGGCTTTCCCATTTATTGTAAAAAGGCCTTCAGAGCCTCATTGTAATCATCTTCTTGCGAATGCGAGTAGCCATCACATCTCTTCTCAGAGATAAGTTGCCACCATTCTAGCGAGTCTTTCACTCTGTACTTTTACAGTCTCTGTACATTTCTTTCATTAATAGAAATTGTGTATTAATGTATCTCTATGTTTATGGCTGCATATCTGATACAGTTATGTTATATTATTGTATATCTGCGATATCTCTATGCATTTCTTTATTATATCTCCACTCTCATTTCGTGTCGAAAAAAAATCTAGATCAGTGGTATCAGAGCAGGTTGCTCTTGATCATTTTTCAGTGCATGTCCCCGATGAGGTCTGAGTATAGCAATTTGGGTCTCGATCTTGTCTCTCTTGAAGACAATCTCTCTCGCACGCCCAAGAAACCCTCTATGGTGGAAGAAAAGAAAAACAATGGAGCAGATGATCCTATCAATCTGTTGCTTGAGCAAGCTCTCACGGGACAGAGGGATGAAATGATGGAGAATTTTTCCCACATCCTGCAACGCTTGCCGATAGAAACAGATGCATCTTCATCAAACAACCACTTTGGAAGCACATCTCCTTTCAAGAAACAAGTTAATTTTGATATTCCAGTATTTGAAGGTCAGACAGATGCAGATGCCCTAGACAAATGGTTAAATCTGTTAGAAGGTTATTTCTTTGTTCATAATTTTTGCGACAGGGAAAATATCACCATCTCACTCCTTAAATCTCTCCCCCGTGTCAAACATTGGTGGGAAACTTACAAGGAGAAAAGTTCCAGAGAGGAGTCTGGAATATATGGGGTCGAGCCCACTTGGGATTTTTTTGTGGATGAGGTAAAGGAACAGTATGACCCTATTGGAAACTATGAGGACCAGTACATGAGATGGACCACACTGCGGCAAGAGAGGGGCCAAGCAGTTTCGAAGTTCACCAATACCTTCCATACTTTGCACACCAAGATGGATATCAAAGACTCTGAACGACATTTGGTTTTTAAATACCATGGGGCTCTACACAGATACATCCAAACTGAAATGGATTTTCTGGACATCTCATCAGTCGGTGCTGCTTATCGATATGCTTTTAAAATCGAGAAGAAATGTAAACACTAGAACAAACGGGAGTTCGGTTCTACAAATCCGCAACAACCAAAGTATGACAAAGACGACCCTAACAAAGATTCTCTCAAAAACTAGTCCAGGCCACAGGAACAGAAGGGTCACGGGAAGACAAAGAAGGACATTGAAAAATGGTGCGATTTCCACAAAAGCCCTTGTCAAAAAACCGATGAATGTCGTTCAAAATAGTCATTGGTGGATGAGATCAAAGACAAGGAGCCAAACCCTTATTCATAATCTGATTCTGAAAACAATGGTAAAGGACAGATCATTGACGCATACCCCACTGCTATTGTCGCGACCACGACAATTCAACCAAAAGAACCAACATATCTTGAAGAGGGGGAGCGCCTTTTTCATTCATAGATGTGGGTGAAGGGGACCCTGCTGCATTTTATTGTTGATAGAGGAAGCCAGAAGAACCTCATCTTAGCAGAGGTCGTCAAACAGTTGGTATTGTCGAAAACACCACACCCATAGCCATACAACATCGGGTGGCTTCGCCAAGGACGATATCTTCATGTCAGCTAGCATTGTCGATTGTCATATGACATCCAACCCTTCAAGGATGAGGCATTATGTGATTTTACCCCACTGGATGTCTGTGATGTTATCTTGGGCCAGCCATATATGTGGAGATGCCATGTTGTTTATGAGTCTCGACCCCGAAGTGTCATTGTTTCTCTAAGGGGTCATCTCTACAGAATACCAGAGGTAGTTCCGACTATTGTTCCACCTAAACAATTTCGCAAGGTAGTATCTCATACTACAAAATTTAGCTTCTTCACAATATGTTCAAAAGGAGAACAGAAAGACACTGCAACCACTACAACCTCGCCCCAGGCACCTTCTATCCAACAAAAGCGGGTCGACAAGGTTGCAACAAAGCGCATAGATTCCTTCTGCACACTGTCCTCTCATGTAGCTTGACTTATTAAATAGCCTCAGCCTCAACAGGTTCATGACAAACTTCCACAAACTGAGCAGCACAAAATCTCCAGAAAGGCAAGCAACTCACCAAGATTCAGATTCAACAAACGTTTTTTCCTCTCCCCCGGGCACTCAACGCAATGGATATCATTTCTTCTTAAGGAGGGAGGATTGATCCAGGTGGGTATCAGTGGCCACCCACCTTGTCCAACTGGCTCAAAACAATTTTTTCGCAATTTTGGTAGTTTACTATTTTTAGTAGTTTTTAACTTCCGAGGCCATTTTGAGGCCCTAAATGACGTTTCTGGGAAAATGAGGAGAACTATGAAAGATCCTTTGATATTTCCTCCAAAATGAATCTCCTCGATGATACCTTTCCAACAGGCTATCATGCGCCTAAAACATAGATCATATGTAAAAGTTACGACCCCAGGAAGTTGATGTACTAACTTACCCAAATGGGGCCCACATGACTTTTGGCGCTTCATGTCCTAGGGTTAGGTTTTTGGATGTCTAGGGTCTTTTTCATTCCTGTTTATTGTAAAAATTCCTTTAGAGCCTCATTGTAATCATCTTCTTGTGAATGCAAGTAGCCGTCACATCTCTTCTCAGAAATAAGTTGTCACCATTCTATCGAGTCTTTCACTCTGTACTTTTACAGTGTTTGTACATTTCTTTCATTAATAGAAATCGTGTATTATTGTATCTCTGTGTTTATGGTTTCATCTCTGATACATTTCTGTTATATTATTGGATATCTGTGATATCTCTGTGCATTTCTTTATTATATATCCGCTCTCATTTCGTGCCGAAAATAATCTGGATCAAACACATCAAATGAAAGGAAAGTAGGGTGGTTGATGCCCTTAGTAGACGTGTGAAAACGATTCACCCAGCAGCAATGAGCACCTGTAAAACAGATGTCAAGGAGAGAGTCTAGAATGCATAGGAAACAAATGCATTCTTCAAGACCGTGACATCATAACTAAAGAAAGATCCCACAGGGCTAAAGTATGAAGGCTATCAGATGTTGGATCAAGATCTGTTGACTTACAGAAACAGATTGTATATCCCAAGTTGTGATGACTTGAAGAGGTTCATAATGGATTAACTACACAAGAAACCATATACTATTCATCCAGGTTATCAGAAAATGATTACAGCCACTAGAAAACAATTTTATTGGCCTGGATTGAAAAAGGACACAACTGATTATTTATCTAAGTGTCTATAATTCCATCAAGTTAAGGAAAAACATCGACATCCACCATGGTTGTTACAACCCCTACCAATTCTAGAATGGAAATGGGAAACCATTTCCATGGATTTTATCACCGGATTACCAAAATTGAATAAGCAAAATGACGCCATCATGGTAGTGGTGGACAAATTGAGCAAGTCTTCTCACTTCGTTCCTTTCAAGTCAACTTGCAAGGCAATAGATATCCCCAACATCTTCATGAAGGAGATATTTAGATTGCATGGCATGCCTAGGGATATTATATATGACAGAGACTAAATTGTTGTTTAGCACAACCTGTCACCCTCAAACTGATGGACAGATAGAAAGAGTAAACCAAATATTAGAAGACATGTTAAGGATGCATGTGATGCATCAGCCTAAGAAGTGGGAAGACTACCTTCGATTTGTAGAATTTTCCTACAATAACGATTATCAAGAGTCATTGAAGATGAGCCCTTTTGAAGCCCTCTATGGTAGATAGTGCAAGATTCCAATCAGTTGGAGTAATCCATTGGATAGAATTATAATTGGACCTGACATGCTAAATGAAATGGAAAAACAAGTGATTTAGATAAAGCAAAACTTGAAAATTGCTCAGGATAGACATAAGAGTTATGCCAAAAGAAATAGAACTCCCAGAGAGTTCAATACATGAGACCATGTCTATCTCATAGTTAGGCCCAGGAAGAGTTCCCTGAGAATGGGAGCTTGTGCCAAGCTGGCACCCTGAAATTATGGACCCTTTGAAATCTTAGATAGAGTGGGACCTGTAGCCTATAGGCTAGCATTCCCTCCCACAGTAAAGGCACATAATGTTTTCCATGTTTCATTATTGAATAAATATGTACATGATTCTAATCATATAATTGACTGTTCTGTGATCTAGGTGGAGCGGGAGGGAGAATTCCTGCCAAAACCTCAATGCATACTAGATAGGAAGGAAACCTCACTCAGGAACCAAACCATTGCACGGGTCAAGGTGCAATGGAAACACTTTGGCCCGGATGAGGCTGCGTGGGAAATTGAGGATGCCATGAGACATGCATATCCATTTATGTTTACTTCTTTATATACAAAGTATATTGATAGATAGAACACTGAGGACAATGTTCCTTTAACGGGGAGGGAATTGTAACACCTTGTTTCCCCCAGTTTGTAAATATAACTATATTGGCCAAGAGACTATGGAAAACTCAATATGTGTGAATGTTTTATTTGATGAACCTTTGTATAAAATGTCAATGAATGTAAATTTTGTTATTTACTAGAAAATGGATTAAGTGTTGCATGAATGCTGGAAGAGGGGTGTGCTAAGATAGACCACGAATGCTATGAAAGAGATGGTGAAGGGACCAGGAATGGTTGCGTTAACCTCCACCAGACTAGTACTTTGTTGGATTTAATTTCTCAGGATCAAAACAACCCTCTGACCTAAGAATGAATTACAGTTAGGTTGGTAGGTGGGAAGACCTCCTCGAGAGTTAATGAGGGGATGGGGCCAACCACCCATCTGTAAGGATTCCAGACCTAACCATGGACTGGGAATTCAGGATACACACAATATTGTTGAGGAAGGCAAGAGAGGAAGGCGTGATGGGCAGAAAACGACCTGTGAAGAGAGCATAGAAGGGAGACTAAGCTCAGGTTCGAGGAAGAACTGAAGGAGAGTGTGTTCTGATCGCAGGAGAAGGAGAGTAACTTTTGTCCCTATCTATTAGCGAGCTGGGAGAAGGAGAGAAACCTTCATCCCTATCTATTACTGAGCCGAGAGAAGGAGAATAACCTTCGTCCCTAACTTTCGCTAAGTCGGAAGAAAAGATTCATTCTCAAAGCATCGTGGCCTAGCTCGGGGGTGGCCAGTGGTAAATCTGTTAGGAGTGACTGAGCCTATGGTTGGGTGGAAACGGGCACCCCTTTCAACAGTCGCATCACATATTCTGGTTCTGATAAGTGTTTTCATGCTTTGTGCTTTGAAATGGAATAATGAATGAATGCATGCATGTATACATTTAATATTGGCCTCTGTATTGACTGATCGAGTGATGTGTATGTATTTATCTCCTTGAGGACTTATGCTTTTGCTTGATTTTCCATATGCTCTAGTTTAACCCTCGAAGTTGTTTTCCCCAGGGAGTTACCTCACAGTTCCAAAGTCGAAGCAAGTCTCTTGAAACTGCTATCGTCTCGGTAATTCCACGAGATTACCTCACCTTGCTTCAAAACTTAAAGTTCTGCGAGCTAGGAAGGCGCTTCCTTCAAACCAGTAGCCTAAGAGACCCTAGGCTCATGCCCACGACCTTAACCAAATATCGTATAAGAGTAGAGATTATAGCCCAAGATTCATCAGAGGGTCTATATGACCAGCTTCTAGGAACCTTGCTCTAAGTTTGAAAGGAGCTAACTCTTGATGGCTTCAGAGCTTCGGGAGCTCGAAGCCCTAGGATGTCAAACTTCATAACTGTCAAAAATACCTGAATGCCAGAGTCACAAAAGGTTGTGATTCATTGATCTGGGGAGTCCATTGGGGCCCCTTCTCAATCGTCCGATCGTCTAGTGGAAGGTTTCGCGTATGGTACTTCGACAAAGTTCCACTTCGGGAGAATGGAGATGTTATAGCATCAAACTCCTCGAACGTCGAAGTTATGAAGTGAAGAAGAGTCATAGATTTGAGGGAGATCGTTAGGAGCCCCACCTACCATTCAATCACTCAGGAAAAGGGACCTACTCATGGTACTTCAATGAAGTCCCACTTCGGGAAAATGGAGTGACGGTGAAGCCAAAACCCCCGAAGGCTGGAGTCACGAAGTGACGAGGACCGTTTATCTAGGGATCCTTCGGGTTCTCTCCTAGCCGTCGGATCTATGATGAAGTCATCCCAACATCGACCACTACGGGAGGATAGGGGCATTATAATGTCAAAACCCTCGAAGGCCGAATTTATGAAGTAATGAGGACCATCGATCCTCGAATCCTTCAGGATCCCTCTCAATCGTCGATGTACAAGGGATGCATGGTGCTAGATCCTTTAGTTCAGAGATTAGGCACTCTGTGGAATTTGAGGTGTGGTGTGTTGATTAGCTCTGAAGCCTGAAGTAATGGGAGTCGTCGATTTGAGGATGCTTCGAGAGTTTTCCTCACCGTTAGATCTAGGTTGTGGTCAACCCGATGCTGACCTACTCCGGGAGAAAACTAGATATTACATGGAAAAATCCCCGAAGGCCAAAACAACGAAGTGACGAGAACTGTTGATTTGAGGGCATGTTGGATCCCTCCCTGATCATTGGATCTACCCCATGGTCAATTCAACGTTGACTACTTTGGGAGAAAGGAGAAGTCTATAGCATGAAACCCTTGAACGTCAAAGTTACGAAGTAACAAAGACCATTGATCCAAGGGGTACATGGACCAACCTTGGCAGCAAGATCGAAGGGCATGAAGGATAATCAGTCCGGAGTGACGTAGTGCAGTGACATCACCCAGGGTGACGTGGACCCAAGTTTTACGTGCCACGTGTCACTTGGATTCATGTGTATCACATACCCTATAGACCCATTGAAACGTGACATGTGTAATCGTTGACCCTTACACGTGTCAATCCCAGGTACGAGCCCGGCTAGCCAAAGTGGTTGGTAAAGTGACCGAAACTACGAGAGTCCAGGACTTCAGACTCCAGAGGATTTGGGGTGTAGTACAAAGAGAGACCAAAAGGCCCGAAGGCCGGAACCACGTGGCAAGCTCATGGGACTTCAGAAGTTCAAGACTTCGGGAGATCTCGTGCGTAGAAGGTAAAGAGGTGTTCAACGCCAAAGCGCCGAAGTGTCGAATTCCCCGCTAGCCTGTGTATTAGATGAGGGTTAAGCCAGTCATTGGACTGGTTGATGAATGGACCTTACCTGCGGGAGGTAGGAACCTAGAGATGGTATGAACGAGATGAAGCCACATGGGAAAACGTGGCCCTCAATGAATGAACCCCCGAAGAACTTTAGGGAGTCATAATATATAAACCAAGGGTCGTTATAGAGTCTGGTAGCAGTCGTTAGAAAGCTATGGGTAAGAGGAAGAGAATGAATCGTCTCAGATAGATGGTTCAAGAGGAGATACTTAAGGAAAAAATAAATTATGATGTGCTAAACCTAAAGAAGGGAATTTATTGTCGGGTGTGTTACAATGATTAGAGTGTAGAAGCCAGAGAAGAGCAAGGGAATTCTCAAAAGGTTTCAGAGGAAGAGAACCAGCGACACCAAAATATCAAGCTCAAGAGGAAGAGCTTGATGATGTATTGGGTAGAAGTTGTTGAGACTGACTACAAGGAAGAGGATTTGTTGCAGTTCGCAGTGAGCATGGATAACCTCACAAAGAGGAAGATGAAAATGACTATAGATAGTCAAAGGAAAGATTCAGAAAGAAGCCACAACAAGAGGAAATAATATGCCAAGTAAGTTGGAAAAAAGAAGAAGATGAATGATGAAGACTTTGACAAAGAGATGGTTGAGTTAAAAACACAACTTAGTAATCTAAAAAAAATTCTACAGAGAAGATCATATAAGATCTAAAACATGGATGGAATGTGAGAAAAAGAGTCAAATGGCATGTTAGAAGGTTATTTGTCGAGAAGTTGATGTAGAAGATGAAGGTATGGACGAAAACAGAGAAGAAACTCAGTAGAAATGAGTATGGAGGAGGAGTTCACTTTTGTGAACATGAACAAGGTTCAATCTTAGGAGAGGATGATGGTGATGGTGATGAGATGATGATGTGTTAGGATCAACACAAGGAAAGAGTGTTAGTGACATCAAGTGAAGGAGAATGTAATGCATTTAAAACTAATTGTTTGTGTTAATGTGTAATTGTAGGTATCAAAGATAATGAAGTTGAACAAATAAAAGAGATTGTGGAAGAAGCAAAAGTTCAAGAAAAGAAAAACTTTGCTTATGAAGAACAATAAGGGGTGGCAGACTCTGAAGATGGACAGTCTCAAAGAAATGTCATAGAAGAAGAAAATTCAAGGTTGATTTATGAAGATAGTCATAAATAACGTTATGCAGAATTACCTCAAGGTAGAGAAAACCAAAGCATTGTCTCGAGAAGAAATGAGGAGATTTGTGCATAACAAGGAATTATTCTATGGAATGGTGATCAAGTTGCCAAATATAGCAAAAAAGTTGCAGGAGATGAACAAAAAGTTCAAGAAGAAGCCCATATGCATAATAAGACATAAAACTACACCTTTGCTAAGGATAGTTAGAGAGAAGAACAAGATGTATTGGTAATTAAGAATGAGCTCAAAGGATTCCCTAAAGAAAGTGTTTTCTGTAATGTGTTTGTTGAATGTGCAGGTGTAGCCAGAAATGAGGTTTATGGGGATGGAAGAAATCAACCTTATACAAAACAACAGAAAGATTGGACAAGGTAATCCTATGCCTTGGAGATTTGTGAAGAAAGGTGGGAGAGAACTCTTACAACTCTCACACAGTACCTTATCGAGACATCAATAGCTAAATGGAAGAGAATGCTCCAAGGTGACATAAAATGTGATTTTTGGTTTGATGAAAAAGGAAATGCGTTGTAGAGAGATAGTCATCAAAGAAGCAGACTGGGGATAGAAGAGATACAAGAAAGAGAGATCACAGATATTCAGAAGAAATTTGAAAGAAGTGAAGACATGAGGAAAATATGGCTTAAAGATGGTCCATCTTATAGATTTATGATATGGTTGAAGCAGGGTTGCATGGAACTTGACAAGGTTGATGCAAATGATCATTGGTACATGATCATGGGAAGTATGAAACATTTATTATTTTTTCATTTTATTAAGGGAAAATAACGAAGTTTGATTGATGAGTCTTATAGACTAAGAAGGACAAATAGAGGTATATATTTATGGTTCTATATGTTCAGGGAACAATGTACTCGAGAAGATGAGAGTTGAGATGAAGGAAACATAGTTTTTAAACTTTTATGCAGAATATTGTTGAGGCAAGGGAGGATCGTCAAATGTATGAAGTGGTAGAGTTTAAACGAATATTGTTGTCAAGTCCAAGAGGAATTGAAAACCAAAGAATTGCTTGGGAAAGTGGAAAGGTTGATGATGAAACTAAATACAACATGAATGCAAGGATTGGCAAGGTTCAGAAGTTCAAGGACAAATTTTTACAGACTTTGCACATAATATAAAACACTGGTTCTATGTTTTTATACCAAGCAAGCAAACAATTGGATTTGAAGATAAATAAATTTCACTTGAGACATTAAACATGTGGACAAATATAAGATAAGCAGAGGATTTATATATTATAACTTTTGCGAATGAATTGTGGATTGATGCACAAGATAAGTTAAAAGAAATATGTTGGAGGCAACATATGATGTTAATGGTGGAAGCACAAGACAGATCAATTAATGAAGAGTGCATGGAGCAGAAACTGGTTGAGCTTTCATATAATCTGGAAATGTAGATTGGAGGTATACATTACTTGTTAAATTTGTTCTTACTTAGAGAACAATGTTATCAAAAAGTTGAGAATAGAAAAAGAGATGGAGGCAAAGTGATGACAACAATCATACAAGAGTTTTAAGAAAATTTTAAAGTAGTCAGAGTATAGCAATGGTGTATGTAGTCAAGGACAAAACTAAACATTGGATTGAATGAATTCTGGAAGCAATTGATGAAGATTTCCAAGTGGATGAGAGGGAACATCAACAATAGTGGGAAGAAGGCTAATGATGAAAGTTGGAACACGAAGACTGCACAAAAGCAAAGTAAGATTTGGGATCCTGGAGGGTCACAAACAACAACAAAATAACAACAAGATACCAAAGAGTGGCAAACAACAACATAAGATATGGAATCAAGGATGACTTTAGCAGCAGAAAACTCATGATCAGGAGATGATCATGAAACAATTTGTTCCTTGGGAGTCTGATGCAGGAGAAATCTCATAAGAAGTTAGTCATTTGGAGGAGGCCTAAGGGGTTTTTCAACGTTAATAAAAGGAGTGAGTTCCCTTAATTTAATTCTTTTGTTTTCCTAGGTTGTAATTGAATTCTATATAAAGTAAACTAGATTCTTCAAGGTTTAAGGTCAAACTAATATTTTAATAACAATCTACTAATAAAAAAAAATCATGTTATAAAGTAAGATTTGAATCTAAATATATATAAAAAAAACAACTTTTCCTATCGACCATTCAAATTACATTCGATCAACAACATTAAATAATATTTTTTATATCTTTAAATATACTTCTTTACTTCAAAATAAAATTGGAATCTTAACAATAAAAAAACATACACCTCTTACTCATTAGTATCTTAGTTGATGGAGCATACCACTTAAAACATGAGGAATATTACTACATTCTTACGTGTCTTCCTTACATGTTGTATTCAATGTAAGTTGTATAATACAAATTATCAATTACTTGCAATAAACATTACAAAGTGAAAAGCTCATAAGGGGGTTCTCCACTAAGTACTAGTGGAGATCTGACTTCAACCTGAGTAAATGCATCAATCTACTTCTTGATATCAATGTTAACTGAAGCTCGAAAAAGGATGGTAGCCACAATAAATGAACACTAAAATTTATATTACCAATTCCCTTCTTTCTTTAAAAAAAAATAAATAAAAATAAAAAGTTTTGAAATTATGACAACACGAATAAAAATTCTCCAAACTTTTCCAACATTATTTTTCTTCCAAACGAAACGATATGTACAAAATATTTAGAGTTTTCATACCATGGATTTAAATATTAAAGATGCGAAGGTGACAAGAATGTTGACACTTTAGACGAGCAAATTAATGAAATAAAAATTCGCCTAACTTTTCAATTTTCTTACTTTTCCAACCAACCAGCGGTGCAAAATATTTGGACATTCGATACAATGGATTTAAATATATGTTGGAATAGATTTTTCCTTCACGTGTCGACTCAACTGGTTTGACTTTTAGGGACATGTCTATACTAGCAAATTTTAGAGTGGAGTGGATATATAACATATCATTTTCCAAACCTCAACCCAAAGGAATATACGGGAGTGCGGGCTCTGTGACTAGGGTTTCCCTAGTCGCATCCCATAAAACTCTAGGAGGATGGGTGAGCGGGGTTTCAAGTTTGGTGGTGGCACTAGAGAATTTTGTTAGCTAGATCTCAAATGTGAGTGTTTACTATATTTTTATCGGTGTATTCGATTGCTGTTTGAACTCACGATAGATTCATTATGGAGTAGACTTTCTTCATGATTAAGCCGGACGGCATGCAAAATGTGTAGAGGCCAGACAGGGAGCGGAGCGCGGGCTCTGTGGCTAGGGTTTCGCTAGCCGCATCTCAGAAAAATCCAGGGAGATGGGCAAGCGGGGTTACAAGTCCGGTGGCAGCACTGGAGGACTATGTTGGCTAGAACTCGGGCATAAGCATCTTCAAGGGCGAGCGGGGTTACAAGGCAGTCGACGACTCTGGAGGGCTCTGTGGCTAGACCTCGGATGAGTGCTTCTTCATGGGTGAGCAGGGCTGCAAGACGACTCGCTGCATCAGAGTGCTCTGCGGTGAAAAATCGATGCAGCTTTGCTATTTCTCTTCGTGTGCACCTCTTCAGATGCATGTTGGTGACCATGTTGCGGCGGGGGAGTTTCGTTTCTGCAGATTTGAGTCCATTCGCTGTGGGTGATGGGTTTTTTCCCTCTTGGTCGGGTTTGCGGTTTTTTCCGACCTCTTTTGTCCTCTTCCTCCTGGGCAAGAAGAGGTTTGGGCCAGAGCTTTGAGGTCCTCATTGGGGGCGTGCGATGTTTTTGGCAAACACTTTGAGGTCCTTTGGGGGCATGTGATGTTTGGTTCACACTTTGAGGTCCTTTGGGGGTGAGCAACTACTGGTTTTTTCAAATATCTTTTTGCAGTTTGCGTACTGGTTTTCATCTTTGATGACCTTCTGGTTCCATTGGGTCAGTGGTAAAATATGTTTTTAGAGCATGGTCTATGGACTAAAATTGCTCGAAGCATGATTTGTATACTTTGTCAAGAAAACAAATTATATATCAATATAATGAATAATTTTCTATTGAAAAAACCCCAAAAAATATTTAAACAAATCGCAATCTCAATCAGTTTGGAACATGTCTAAATTTAAGATATACTTTAACAAATCTCAATCTCTCGACTCTAAGGCACTGCACAAATTTTTGAATGCTTCTAAATACAATGTCATGGTGGCATAGAGATACATGTGAACTCCTTCATAAATTTAAATTAACATATAATTAACACTAAATACTATTTTGCCAAAAAACTAAAAGCAATGGTATTAACATTCAATATCTTTAGTAACTAAAAGCAATAGTATTAACATTTACTATCCTTACTACCCAGTATAGTATATTACTACATGTAAATTGAGTTTAATCTGGATGATTAGAAAGATTGATTATTAACCTCCCAACCCAGATTCAATTCCAAACCATCGTTCAAAAAAAAAATACTACACCGTCAAAATTTTCCATCATACATCATATTTCTAACTCTAACTCTAGTATGCGGCCTTGTTTTATCAGTCAAAATTTTCCATCATACATCATATTTCTAACTCAGTATGCGGACGAATATTGCCACAATTTTCCCACATGCTTGTGTGACGTGTCTCTTGCCGACGTGTTATATTTAATGCACGTGTATTGGAGAACATTCAATGCACGTGCATTGGAGAACATTCAATGCACTTTGCCACTCACTCAGCAATCAACATGGCAAAGTGAAAACACTTTTCAAATTATTACAAACCGATCAAAATTTAACCAACTTCAAATATACAACAGGATGAAATTTCTGAGTTGCTTCCTGCTCAAGTTTCATATTATTCCTTCATAATCATATAAAATAATAAACGGAAAAAATAAAAATTCAGGGCAACAAGGCTTCATCTAGCTTTTTATAAATAACCACCGGCCAACATTTAATTTCGTATTGCTCTGCTACCGCTATCATATCATACTGTCTGGGAGTGGTAGCTGCACAGTTTGGCAAGCAAGCTGTGATTCGGGATAATGGAGAGTAAACAATGGGGAGATTATTACTATGAAGCCATGGCAGAGCCTCACACTGCCACTACCACTGGCAGAGCCCAGGGAAGGACGGCGACGCCTCCGCCGAAGAGGGGGAGCATAAAAAGGGCGATATTTGCTGAAATACTCGACACCCTCAAAAGGATAGAGCCTGCCACTGCCACTGCCACTGCCACTGCCACTGGCAGAGCCCAGGGAAGGACGGCGACGCCTCCGCCGAAGAGGGGGAGCATAAAAAGGGCGATGTTTGCTGAAATACTCGACACCCTCAAAAGGATAGAGCCTCACACTGCCACTGCCACTGGCAGAGCCCAGGGAAGGACGGTGAGGCCTCCGCCGAAGAGGGGGAGCATAAAAAGGGCGATATTTGCTGAAATACTCGACACCCTCAACAGGATAGCGGCTTCCTCCTGCGAGATATACAACCCTGAAAAGGCCACATCCACCGCCTCTGCGATTGATTTATTACAGGCGCTGAGGCCATGAGGGTTTTTCTTGTAAATATATACAGTTTTTTTATTTATTTGGTTCCTGGTAGAGCTCTTAGCTGAGTCACTGTTGATGCTAGTTGTAATCAAATGTAATTGGAGTTCAATAATCTCCCATACGGCCAGGACTGGCTGATTACTAGTAAACAGATTTTTCTGTTGTCTTTTTAAATGTGCAAATCTGCTCTAAAATATATATAGATTTTTCTTTAATAGAGTTTTTGGCTCTGAGAGTGGGCGCAAGGTACTTTCAGGGCCTGCTTGCTGTTTGAATGATAGTAGTAAGTAAATCTAATTGAATTCATTCATGTCCTCTGCGGCCGGACTCGGTCGCTATTTTTGTGGCTTTGATCGTGTGCACCTATTGTGTTGCGATGGAATTTGGATCAGGTGAAACAAGAAAATCGCCATTGATCTGCTGAAATCCGAAGACAGTTTTCATCGATCCGAAGCTTTGATTGAAATTTCAAAATTCTGCATCAATTTAAATCTGGCAAAACCCTTGTTGGTAACATTTCCACTGTGTATTAAATTTATCCTACATGAATATTCAGAGGATTCATCTTTAAGATTACGCCCAAAAATTGTTTTTGCCTACATGAATATCCCTGCAGTTTGTTGGGAGCTTTATAATGGCCATTAAATCGCTTTATTTTCGGTGATCTTTGTCGGAATTTAGTGAATCATCAAAGACAAAGATCTGATCGATTGGATTGTAAGCAACCAAAACTCAGGGAAATAACTGATCGAATCAGACACTTTTTGGATTTTTAAGGGTTTTAGATTGTAAGAAGCGAAAACCCAGGGCAGGGTTTCGCCCATGGTTAAACTGTACTGTAGTGAAATTACGATTTTTTATCTAATTTTCCAAAAATTGTGTTTGTCCCTGAGAAATAGGGTCTTAAAAGGGTATTAAATTGTATTTAGTATTTCAGGTATTTTCATCACATTGAATTTATTTATGTATTCAGAAATATAATTTAAACAACAGAAAATGGAAAATAGTTATTTTGTTTAGATTTACATCATCAGATTTCAGCTAAAAAACTTAAAAAATAAATTGTTTAGCCAACATCTTTTGTTTCCTTTAATACAGAATTATGAGTTATTAAATTAAAAAAAAATTATATTCAATAAATATTTAATAACAAATAAGTTAAATATATATTTTTGGATTTAAATATTTTAGAATAGATTTTATAATATTTCATATTTAATTCTATATCTTAATAATATAGTTTGAGTGGGCCTAATGGTTAAGAACATGTGTTTCTTTTTAAGAGGTCACAGGTTCAAATCTAGAGGGAATAGGGTATGTATACCTTCTTTGACTTTACCAGTCAAATCACTATTTATGGACGACCAAAAATAAGTTTGCACTAAAAAATATATTTAAAAAATGTATGACGAAATGCTCTAGAGATATGGATTGTTTGACGAGAGATGGGAGTTGGATAAAGGTATATTTTACAATCACAAAGCACTTTGCTGTCCTCTTCCACGTATCTTACTTTGATAATGATTGACTAGATTTTTTAGCTGTTGGGTAATTGTCGATCACACACGCGTTTGGAAAATAATTTTTTAAGAGTCAAAATCATTTAAAAAGTGTATTGTTCTATATTATATATTTCAAAATCATTTTATATACTAAATACCGATAATGAGCTGCTACTAGATGTATTTAGTATGTTTCGTGATATCAGAGTTATAATCTTTAAGTGTGTTTATGATATTATATATATAAGTTAAGTAGAAGTTAAGCCTTAAGGATTAGTTCAATTTACAAAGGAAGGTCACGAGTTTGAGTCTAGCTAGAATGTTTGAAGTCATGATTTTATTATTCCTATATCATTCACTATGTGAAGAAGTATCAACTTTATTATAACAAATAACAAATAACACATAACAAAATACCTTGATACTATATTTAATCATCCAATACTCTACACCTCAAAAATAAATGTTATAAATTATAATAATAAAGATTATGAATAAATTTATTTACTTACTCAACACAAGTAGAAAAAAAGGTACACATATTAACTTTGTTTTAGAATTATTTTCTTGTTTGGTAAGAATTTCTTTCCCTTATTCCATCATTATTTTCTTGTTTGGTAAGAATTAGAACCAATGTACACATATTAACTTTGTTTTTGTCATCATTGTTTCCTTATTCCAACAAAGATTCGTAATCATTGTCTAGAGGGAGTTGTCAATGTGAGTGTGATATTTGTTTAGCAGACTTCCGTGATTCTTACTTGGTCGTTGATGTGGCTCCATCTGCTAAGATTCTTACTTGGTCGTTGACGTGGCTCCATCCGCCAAGATTTTCATATAAAATAAGATATTTAATTTTGAATCTTCGAAGTACTTGCTCTTTGACAGAACATTTCTTCCAAAGTTGTCAAAACATCAAAAGAGACAAAGAGGTTAATGTCATAATTACACGGCAATCAGTAAAAAGACATATGCAAGGTTCAAGAAAGGTCCATTTTAGCATGTATGGCCTTGTGGGATTATGTCAATCTATGGTGAATATCTCGGCATATATATTAAGATAATTTGATGATATATATATCAGCTGTCGTAACATTAAAACCTTTAGAATGTTTATTGATCATAGTCAACCTATAACTTGTTAGTTTATTTACGCAACTCATAAAAATTAATTTATATTAAAATCCCAAGCTCCAAAAAATATTGACACTTAAGATACCAAATCAATAAAATAAAATAAAAATTCCCCCCCCCTTTTTCAATTTTCTTTTTTCAGCAAACGAGTAGTTCAAAATATTTGGACATTCCATACAATGGATTTAAATATGTTTGAAAAAGATGTTTCTTTTGGATGTCGACTTCTATGACTATAATACTAGTGGGGTGGATAATATCAAACCTCAACCCAAAGGAATAGACATGCCTTTTTTTTTTTTTTAATATTATTTTGCATCGAAGTGCATGCTATTTATTAATATTAAATATCTCGGTTATCATAAATGTTTATATACTTTTAACGTTCCTAAAAACAAAAAACATGGCATTTCTGAATGGCAGGTTTACACATTTTCATATATATATTTTTAGTATTTGAAGTGAACTATATAATCATATATAATCATCTACTTTTTAGAAATTTTGTTTGGAACTTGTCTATGTTGAATTTTTGAACCCATTTGAATGTGAAGGAATTTTTTATTTTTCTTGGAATGTATTAATAGTGTAATATAGTTGTCGGAATTTTGTAATATAGAAAATTGTACTTTTTATTGGTGAGAAACTTTAATTGAGTTTTTGACGATTTAATGTAATTTAAAATTGGGAAAAATTTTCTAAGGATAATGTTCCATCATGCATAAGTTTTGCATAATAGTAAAATTATGTTCATGCTTGAAATTTCTATTTAATTCGTATAAGATCTATGACCAAAAAAAAAATTCACGATTGTGATTGTTTTACCTAGAAGAAGTTATGACTGTTTTACTCAGAACACTTGTTTGAGACTAGTTTCAGGACTAGCCAAAAACCCTATTTTCCACAGAGTGTGTCTCGGAAATTACAATGACCCAGAGGCTGAAATGTTTGCCACATGTACCTTGACATGGCTTCTCAACCTCCTCCAATTTCCTCTATTTGAATAATTCTATTAAAAAAAAAGTTATAGTGAAAATGGTAATATTACCTTTAAATAACATACCTTAGAGCACATCATCACAAGACTTCATCCTACCTTGGATTTTTTTCCTTCTTTACTTCATATTTCCTTTAAAATTTGCCTCAGATCTCCTTGGTTACATCAGATAAGAATCTCTTACTCACATAGAAGATATTCAATAGAATTTGTGTCAATGTATTTATGAGTGACTTCTTGATATGTATATATATATATTTTTTCTAAGTAACCTCTTTCCTTAACTTTAAGGCTTCTTGAACTTTCTTGTTACAACCACTTTACCCTTTCATTAATGACTTGAAACCAATTAGGGACTTCTTAACCCATCTTTGGGGTTTCTAACTTCACGTGGGCATATCTCCCTAATTGCAAGGAACCACGTGGCATGCCACCTATCACCGGAAATGAAACGACAAGGACTATCCATCTATGAGTGTATTACCTGCATTTACACTATCCTTCAAGTCCATATCCCTCAACCAACTTCAAGTAACATAACCACACCTCTGGGGCTTCATGTAGACTTCATCAAATGCACCCATTACATCTCTTGACATCAACCACTCCATCAATGACAACTAACTCACCATAAATCTCAGCCACATCTCTAGGGCGTCTAAACTTCTCCAAGGGTTGACATCAATCTCTAAGGGTTGACATCAATGACAACCAATTGTCCAGACCAACTTTCCAACAACGAGTTTCCCATATATTTGATCCCATGTATCATTGCCACCACATGAAAGATCATTTAAGCAACAAATGGGGTTGTTCCAACTTTTGCAAGAATAATAACATGAGGCGTTGATTTTTTGACATGAAGATATTTGAATAACATTGTGACAAACATTATCTCTATCCTATTTTATTTCAAATCCATAGAAAAGTTAGTATAATTTCTAAACAATACTATTATTATACCTGTCGTGACAGGTTATATTGTATTGGATACTCCTTTGACTGCACATTAATTTCCAATTGACTGTAAATTTGTGCATGTTTTCCAAAGTATTACATTGGGCATCTTCTTCTTCTTTTTATTCCAATTATTTAAAAACATTTATCTCGCAACTCATTGACTATTCAATTTGAGGTCTTATTCTAGAGGCAACCTTCTTGAATTGACAAAGTACTTTAATGCTTACATGTTTCAATATTAATTGAAATTTTTCTATGTTGACATTTGGTAACCTGTGGGCTTCCTCCAATGGCCTTATCCATTACTCTGTGACTTCCTCTTCAATGGATTTATAACAAAACATAGACAAATAATTATTATTACAACTAGTGATTACCATTCCCATTAGTTTTCATGTTCAATCAAATTTTAACATCTTTCCTTCTCCAATCGTATTGGCTAATTTCGATAAGAGTGGTAAAACAATTGACTAATCAATGATTCCTTTCATACATTTAATACTGCATTTAATTTGATACTCAATGGTAATAAACACATATGTTTTCTCTAATATACCCCCCACTCCCACCCTTATATATGAGGGTATGTTTGGGCTCTGGAACTGAGCCAAGTACTTAGGAAACTAGCCTAGGAATGACTACTCGCGCGTGTAGAGCTTAGGACCTTGAAGGAAACCTTATTTTCCACTAGCTATAAGGTGGTCTTACTTGAGCCCTAGCATGTCCTGTTCTAGAATGGCAAGCATCAATAGTTCATTAGCAACAGATCGAAATGCATCGGTTTAACGACCTACCTCCATATTCCCAAATGCCCATCCTCGTGCCCTATGTAGTCCCAGTTAAGGTCTTCGGGACCAAAGCCGGGAAAGCGCCAAGTGTGCAATGTAAGAAATAATATTTCAAATTCATGTAACTTTGACGCTATATAAATTTTACAAAATGTATTAATTAAAAGTATAAATGCCAAATAAGAAGTTCTACCAAAACAACAATTTAACATAATTTTCAATGCATTTGTTAATTCTCTAAACTTAATACATTCCCGACATCAAGTTGTAATACTTTCAATTTAAAAAAATCAAGTTTTAATACTTTCAATTTAAAAAATCAAGTTTTAATACTTTCAATTTAAACAAATTTTTACAAATCTAAAAGAGCTAATAATAAGACAAAACTTCAAATTTAATTTTCAATGATATTGTTTAGCATGATGCTTCTGGGGTGTAGATCAGTTGGTGATGGAGTGCACTCTTAAGGTACTCCGTTATGTGAGGTCACCAAATGGAAACCTCAACTTACCTTGTGTTTTGTGTAAGGGGTAGTGTGGGCACACCTGGAGATTATAGTGGTAGCATTAGGAATCAATCCCGTGTCATGCGAGTACGAGCCCGACCTAGTTACCGATTCCGTCGTCAAAAAATAAAAATTTGTTTAACATGATTACAAAATGCCTTCTTGGCTCCGATATCTCAGTAATGGCAGTGGTAGCGTCCCACATGTTCCATGCGCCATTACTTCTTTGTGAGACAACAATTGCGGATAATTTAAGCCACAATGAGATTGGGAGCACCATAAGCACATGGAAGGAAACCAAATCTCTACATGTGACCACTATTGGGCGCTTCAACGAAGATTGTTTTATCTCTTATTATCTTCTTTGTTCCAGACATGGCTCACTATTGATTCTCTCCCAGTCCATCTTTGACCTTTGAAAAGGTGCAAATCTCATTCAAAAGCTTTATATTACTTATTATATTCAATATTATTATAGGACTAAAAATGCTATAGTAGCTTACACACAAGCATGTGAATATATGGGCATGGTTGGTGATTTAAGTCTTAAAGTCATGCTCATGCATGAAGCATTAGATAGATAATTGGACAAGTAAAAAATTGGATTGACCATCGTAAGATTACATCAAATATCTCTGAGAACGAGTCAGATATCTAACAACCAAAACAAGCAATCAAGACATGACTCAAAGAACACATGGATAAGCTTTTGAGGAAATAAAATGGGCACAAATGGGCCAAAACAATACAAGTTCCTAGTCTAGCTTTAAAGTTTCATACCATACATCTTTCGAACTTCTAGATCATACATAATTTGAGCCAATAATTTGGAAATTAGTTCAACCAAAACACAAGGAATCAAATATACCCTAACTATGACATTTAGCGGACATTGACAAAAAAAAAAACTATGACATTCAGAGGACATTGACAAAAACAAAACTATGATATTTAGTGGGCATTGGATACAACGAATATTGTAAACAAAGTTCATACCTGAGATTTTATGAACAAATTGAGGTATGTTAAAAAGCTACATTGCTGTGATTTGCACCTATCTTTGACCATATTCTTGTTGCAAAATCTAGCAGCCACCTCAACATGTTTGACACTAAAGGGCATCATCCACCATTAAATTCTTTAGGATGATAAAATATTGTTGAGAATCGAGGTCTTGTCTAGGCTCAATTGACATTATAGAGTTGCAAGAGATGCCCCTAGGGTTGTCCACCAAATATCATAAGTTTAAAGTGATTAAGCATACCGTCCAACAAAAAACCTCAGTTGCTCATGCTTATGTCTTATAAACCATCCATATTTGGATAGAGGGTGATTCAAATTATTTTCGGCACGAAATGAGAGTGGAGATATAATAAATAAATGTACATAGATATCTCAGGTATCTAATAATATAACAAAAATGTATCATAGATGCAACCATAAGCACATAGATACAACACTACTACATATGGACGGATTATTCCACAAAAGTTTTCCACATTTCCATTAGTTTCATCTTTTTTTTAAATAGGGCAGGATTTTCGTCGATATTGCCACTAAAGTTCGTCTCAATATCAACGAATAGGTTAGTTTAACCTGGTCGGAATTTTCGTCGCTATTGCCATGAAAGTTCATAGCAATAGTGACGAAAATTTTTCCTACCTCAGTGGTCGGTGTTAACGACTAGTTGACTACTTGATCTATATAGGCCTGACTTTAAGAGACTTTGCGACACAATTGCTATAGTTGTGACATTGTTCTTGTCTTTTGTTTGAGTTGTTTATTTCTTTCGTCACCCACCGGTTGAATAAATCCAATTCTCAAACTACATAGCTCGGATTTTGAACTTGCAAGGTTAGTATGTTTTTTTTTATTGATGTACTCATTTAACTTGTAAATTTTTGTTCAAATGTCCAAATTCCATGTAGCTTGTTTTTTCCTTGATAATATATTATATGTGTAGTACCATATTTCATGTCTTTGGTTTTTGGATCTAGTTAGTATATTCTATGGAAAAGGGTATGTGGATTCCATGATATTCTAGGTTTATGGAATCCACATACCCTTTTCCCTTCAATTGTAGCTATAATGTCTCTCTCTTTTCATTGATAAAGATATGAAATTTCTCTTGAAACTCAGCCTTGATCAGTGAAATGATAGTAATTGATTGTGATTTTCTTCTCTCTTTTATTTTTAAGAACTAACAAAAAAACACCAACAAAGCTTGATTGATTCTTTGATACCACTTGTTACATCCCTAGTACCCAAATGGCATCACACTTGCGTAAATTGAAAATAATATAACAGTGACAATAATGGTTGGGATACTTGCACACCTAATGGTTGGCTAACACTTAGTAATTCAATTAAATGAAGGAAGAAATCTCCATGAATAAAATCTTGAAGTTGATTGTTATATTGATAAATG
>ML778741.1:15944-28867 GCA_009831015.1 Picea engelmannii
CAGTCCTCCCTAGCACCTCCCAACCTCCCTGAAATATAAATCTTTGCTACTGAAACTTATTACAGTGATATAATGTTCAATAATGACTTACCAGGCTCATCACTGTTCTGTTCCATTTCATTTTTCTGTCTGCCTCACTGCCTTCCTGCACACATGACTTGCGCTATCTGTTCTTCTGCTTTTATGCTCTATGCGCCATGTCCATTCATTGCACAGATCCTCTTCTATTCAATTCAGCTGTTGCACTCTCTTCCTTCTTCACACATGAATCACCTTCAACAACAACAACCTCATCTCTTCTTTGTACCATGTACTTATAGCTTATGTGCACCTTGTGCATGCAATGTGCGCAATACCTCTGCATACTCACACCGCGTCGATATCCTCCACCTCTCGAGTGCTTTGCCTGATCATCATGGTAACTCTTCAGCTTCTCTGGCGGTTTTCCCACGCGTTCACCATCACTGGGTGTTATGCCGAGATTCCTTTTTCTCTCTAGCAATTGAGACTCTTCGTCTTCTCTGTTACAATTGAGCTCATCCTTTCTGTTTTAGTTACGAGCTCTAACCCTCATCCAGTTGTCAATTTCCTCCACGAATCATCTTCATTCCACTGGCAGATTCCATGTAACTCTTCAGCTCCTCTGGAAATCACACAGAAGTCTCTTCGCATCCTCTGGTAGAAACCATCAATGGTTTCTAGCAGTTTCACTGTGTCATGCAACGGTAGCCCTCCGATTTTCTTCAGTTTCATTCATTTTCATCCAGAACAGCCACGCCTACACAGTCTGTCTCATTTTCTTTGATACACACACCCACGACAGTTCCACTTCCCATTTCCTTAGGCAAAAGAATGACAACTGTCCGAGCAACTGAAACACCAACTGAAATGCTAACTGATTTGCAATCATGAGTCCGTTTTGCTAACAGATTTGTAACTGGGGAGTTAACTGTGAGAGAGAACAATAACCTTCTAATCATACTTCAATTTATCTGCGTCGTTGGATGTATTTTATTGACATTGCCTTTAAATCAGGTTTCGGCATTTCGACAATCCTGTGTTGAGTGTCTTGACACTTCATTTCGCGATCTCCGAAGTTCCGATATAGAACTTTTCTGCACTAGCTCCTTCCCGAATATGACTATGGTCATAACTAAGCGCCTATGCAAAAAGCGCTTTCACAATTTCTCATTTCATGATTTTCGACACTATGCTCCGTTGACCCCAAGTCAGCGAAATTTTGATCACTTGCCACATGTCCTATGATTCCATGGTCTAGATCTGATCTTGATTCAATGGCTACGATTGAATCGCGATTTCGGCATTCTTGATGCATTGGGTTCTTTGCCTCTCCATGTCGCGATTCGCGAAACTTTGATATGGAGTTAGATCAACAGTTCAGATCTGATCTTGACTTAACGGCTGCGATTGAATCGCAATTTCGCATATCGCGATTTCGACATTCTTGTTGCATTGTTTTCTTTGCCTCTCCATGTCGCGATTCGCGAAACTCCGATATGGAGTTAAATAAACGGTTCAAATCTGATCTTGAACTGACGGCTCAGATTAAATCGCGATTTCGCATATCGCGATATCGGGATTCCTGATGTTAATTATCTTTGACATCTCCAACTATCGATCCCCGAAACTCCGACATGGACTGGAATCAACGGTCCAGATTTGCTCTTGATTCAACGGCTGCGATTAAGTCGTGATTTTGCATATTGCGAAATCAGGATTCTTGTGGTTGTTATTCTTTGACATCTCCAACTCTCAATCCACGAAACTCCGAAAGGGAGTCGGATCAACGGTCCACATAACCCCCTGAGATGGACGGTCCTCCTGCTTTCGGGATTTTGTGAGCCCTCTACTCCTTGCACTTTAAAGAACGTGTAGGTTCTCCTTGATCTAATGATGGTCGGACCCTGTGCTCAGATCTAACGCCCGAGATCTATCCTCCATATCTGCGCGCTCCTCTTGTCTACAATGAGATCTGACGGTCATCGGGAATTCGGGATGGAATCCAACGATCACTGATGTGTCTTCCCAAACTACTTCTGGTGCCCGTCTATTCTTCTCAAACTACTTCTGGTGCCCGTCTGTTACATTCTTCCTGTACTCAAGCCATCATCGTTGTTGTACTTGTCATCAATGACAAGCATACGCTACCTATTAAACATTTGCCAACAATACTTACACTATCATTTTTTTTCTCTGCCACAATCTTCAATACGACAAGAAGATAACTATTCTATCTCGAGATCCTCACTGATGGAGAGGGATGTCAGCGCACTATTGAGTGCAACTGACGAGGCCCTCTGGAACAGTGAGGACCTCTTCACCTCCATGGATGAGCTTGCCAAACTTGAAAATACTTTCTCCCATCGACCTAGGACATCTCACCAACTTCACTCTCCTTCTTTCCTTCCGACATCCACTCTGGTCCCACCCCACTACCCTCCATTGATTTCTACACAGTTTGAGCACCTTTCTTATCTGCCAGTTGTGGTTTCCCCCCTCTGCCAGCCACCTTCTTTGACTTACACTCAGCCACCATCCTTAACATGCTCCTCTCCTACTCTTCTTCGCCCCACATCCTCTGATCCATCTGTTACAACCTTTCTTCCTAGGGAAAAAACAAATAAGGTTCACTTGAGACCTGTAGGATTACAACAACCCAAACGCTCTACTGGAGCTACCCATAGTGGCAGTTTAAAATCACAGCTCAGACCTTGGTGCTCCAAAAAATCTAAGAGGAAAATGGTCATGGGCGATGATATTGGACTAGAAGATTCGGTCTCCTTAAGCCTCTGCACTTTAGTGGGCAGAATCTCTTATAAACACCTCTGCCAATCTGAGCTAACATATTGGTTGCAGACAACCTGGAGGCCCATCTTGGGTTATGTACCTGAGACCACATACCTGGCACAAGGTTGGCTTTGCTTCAAGTTCAAAACACCAAAGGACTCTACATCCATACTGGAGCGGCTCTAGACATTGGACGGTGATAGTCTCATGTTTAAACGCTGGCGGATCAGCTTCGACTCCAAGCATGACTATTTTTGCTTGAGGCATTTCTGGGTCTTTCTTCCTAGACTGCCTCTTCATCTTTGGAATAAAAAAGCTCTTGAAGCCATTGGCAACACTCTTGGTTGTTACATCTGCGTAGACCTTCAGTCACTCACAGGCTCAGATAAGAAGGTGGATAGGGTTATGGTAGAGATAGGCAATCATGATGGGCTGCTTGAATGTATAAACATTGACTGAAGAGGCAAACTCTTTTGACATAGCTTGGACTACCTGGGTATCCCTTTCAGATGCACTCTTTGCAGGAAAGCGGGACACCTGAGAAATGTATTCCCGGGTCACATTGATGAGGAACAGTCCAAGGAATCATTACTTGAACTCACTGCCAGGATGGACTCTCCGATTGTGAATACCATTCCTTCCTATCCTGACCTACCAGACTCTAGAGATTCATTCGCCTTGGACACGATCACTGGTAAGCTTAATTCAATCTTCCCTACTCTTTTCAACTCGCTTTCATCCTGGGAAATAAACCATTTAGACATTGCCATTCCAGTGGTATTAGATGCTTCCCCTCCTCAGCCTACCTCAACTCTTTCTACTCCTATATTGGATGTTCCTTCCATGCATCCTTCCACTTCGATACCGGATGCACCTACAATTCATTAGTTAAACACTCCTTCCCTCACTTCCACTCCAGATTGCACCCAACGAAGAACCTCCTCCTCGACTCCACTTTCTTTACCTGTAACCTCCTCCTCGACTCCACTTTCTTCTGAGCCTTCGTCCTATGCCCAACCCTCGGCCTCTACCCTGCGTGTCCTCTCCCCCGAATATTTTCCTTCTTCACAACTAGAGCCATCGAGCTTTGACTCTGTGCCACTTGAACAAGGGTTGTTACATAATTTGTCGAGCACCAACAAAACACAACTAGGAGACAATACACTCAACGAGGTGATGGATACACTCCTTTCCCCCCTACCTATTTACAGCCTGGGGAAGTCAGTCCACTTGCCGGATTCAGAGGAAGGGAACCTGGGACATAGGATTACTACAGGTCTAGACCAGGGAAAAGCACATACCTAGTCAAGAGGGATTGCCTACAAACACTCTCCTATCAAAACTAGAAGTGCTCGTCGCAAAGAGGGGCCCTCGCATTCCACTTCTACTTCTATTGCTACACAAACACAACAAACTGATATTGGGGCACTTAGAGGCATGAAATCCCTAGTGAGAAACAAATAGTGATCTTACTCTCCCTCAATATCAGAGGGGTGGGCTCCCCCTTAAATCCTCTGCTTTCAAAAGACTTCTCTTACTGACTTCTCCTGACATTATTTTCATCCAGGAAACATTGGTTGATGGACAAAAAGCTAGATCTTTCTTAAATAATTTACGACCTGATTGGCATACTTGCTTTGTAAAATCGTTGGGAAATTCTGGGGGTTTAGCTGCATCCTGAGACCCTTTAAAATTTGATTTAAACCCCTACCTGAGTTGTGGTGGTATCCTGCTAACTAGAACTTGCCTTTGGAACAATCTTCAGATCAACTTACTCAACTCTTACAAACCCTGCCAAAACAAAAAATTATTTTGGGATAGAGTGGAGTCCCGAGGATTGCTTGATCTCACGAACCTTATCATTGTTGGGGATTTGAACTTTACCATAATCTTAGGCGAAATTTGGGGAGCCTCTACCAACCAAGTTCCCTTGGTCAATTTTTTCACCTCACTCTTCCAAATGCATCGATTGGTTGACTTCCCCCGGATGTCTTGACACCAACCTGGCATAATGGCAGAGTGGGATCAAAGTATATAGCTAAAAGGTTAGATCACTTCTATCTCTCTAAAAGTCTTTCTACAGCTGATGATGGGATTAGATCTGGGCGAACACTCCTTATCTCTTAGACCACGCCCCAATCTTATTACAGTTCGGCTTACCAGCGGTGCACTTTTCTTATCCTTTTAAATTGAATTCATGTTGGCTTCTTGAAAAAGATTTTTCTGCTATTGTTAACTCTATATGGAAAGACCCTATATTCCAACAAGAATCGGGTATTCAACAACGATTCATTTGTAAAATGAAACATCTTAAATTATGTATAAAAAGTTGGGCTACGAAGCATAGAATACTCATGCTACACAATTTAACTAAGTTAGAGAAAAAACTCAAAGAATTACATCAGATCGATTCTCTGGATGGGCTCGTAGGGGAAAATCACCAACTATCAAAGCAACTTGAATTTGAAAGAAACAAGATACTTCTGGCTAATGAAGCTCTTTGGCGACAATGTAGTATAGAAAATTGGATTAGATGCGAAGACCTCAACAACAAAAAATTTGATCGTTTTTCCAGCTCGTCCAGAAACAAAAAGCACATCTGGGATATTATTGATGATACAAGTACACTTCATAGTGGACAACATACCATCAAGACAGCAGCTTCGAGCTATTTTAAATCTTTTTATGAAGCTAGACCACAAGCACATCTACAAGCACATGTCTCAGTGGCTCAACTCTATCCTCGCTCTATCGCAACAGAGGATTCTTTGAACTTGGACAACCCTTGCACAACACAGGAGGTTCTGATTACTCTTAAATCCTTCTCAAAAGATAAAAGCCCGGGCCCAGACAACTGGACTGTTGATTTCTACTTACATTTCTTCGATTTGGTGGGGACGAAGCTCCTAGAGCTAGTGGAAGATTATAGACTCCATGGTAAGATCTCTGGGGCACTTAATTCTACTTTCTTGACACTTATTCCGAAAGAAAACCACCCGACTACTTTTGACGACTATAGACCGATTGCACTTTGTTATCTTTGCTACAAGCTCATATCTAAAATTATCGCCAACAGAATTAAACCCATCCTTTCGCGATCACTGTTTAGCGAACAACTTGGTTTTTTAAAGGGCCGACAAATTGTTTATGCCATTGGCACTGCACAAGAATGCTTGCATAGCATCATCCATAAAATATCTTGTGCTCTCATCCTCAAACTAGACCTAAAAAAATCCTTCGACTGTATAGACTGGGACTTTCTCAGACTTATTTTAACTCAGATGGGCTTCAACCATTCTACTATTACTTGGATTATGTGTTGTGTCACAAGCGCCACATTTGTTATGTTGGTTAATGGAAAACCTTCCTCCTTCTTCTATAGTGGCAGAGGTCTGCGGCAGGGCTGCCCTCTCTCACCGCTTCTCTTCATATGTGTTATAGAAGGCTTAAGCCTCCTCCTCAAAAAAATCCAAGCAAAGGGAAGAATTACAGGGGTTAAAGTCTCTAGGATGGTCAAAATCCTACACCTCTTCTTCAATGACGATGTTCTCATAATGTCTAATGACAATGCTCTTGAATGGAGGGTAATCGATGGTATCTTGAAGACCTTTTGTTGCGCTTTTCGCTTACTTATCAACTGGACAAAATCAACTCTCCATTACGCCAATATTCAAGATCGGGAATTGGATCAACTGAAGACCATCTTTCCAAACACCTTCATTCACCTCTCACAAGGCCTACACTACCTTGGTTATTTCATCAAATCTGAACACTATAAGACCTCGGACTGGGACTGGCTCGTATTAAAGGTGGAAAAAAAATTAGGCCATTGGTGCAACAGATGGCTCTCCATTGGAGGCCAATATACTCTCATTAAGGCTGCCCTCGAAGGACAATTGGTTTATTAGATGACACTCACTGCTATACCCACACCGGTCTTGGATAAGCTCAGAAACATTACCTTTAACTTTCTTTGGTCAGGCAACAAGGACCAACACAACCTGCATCTTTGCAATTGGGAAACCCTGGCTTCTCCAAAAAACAAAGGTGGATGGGGATTTAGAAACATTTTTAATTTCAACAAAGCCCTGGCTGCCAATTCTCTCTAGCGCGCTTTGACAAAAAATTGCAAATGGACCTCTGTGATTAAAGACAAATTCTTTCCATATACGTCAGCTGCATCTTGGCTTTGCACTGGTTCTACTCACACAAGGGCAGTGTCTCATACTTGGAGAAATTTAGTGAAATCAGTTCACTGGATTCAGAAATGGTTATGTTGGAAGTCAGGCTCCGACCATTCCATAGTAATTGGTAAAGACTGCATTACTGGACTCGGACCTACATCTATCATGTCCCCTCATTTAATTGAACATGTGAATACAAAAAACATACACTTCCTATACCAAGTTGCGATATATAATGAACACAAAATTACGTCAAGTGGCTGAAAATCAGGCCACAACTTGGCACTACCTCCCGAATTGGTTGTGGAGTGGGACGGTTACTTTCTGGAGCTCACTCGATCGGGTATCCATATCCAAGCAGTGGAGGATCACATCATGTGGGTAGGCATAGAAAGATCAGGCCTCATCACAGTAAATAACATCTACACAACTATCAACAACACAATTTGGCATAGTAATATCTCTGGATGGCGCATCAATTTCTGGACCTGGAAACTGCCACTAAAGATCAAACTCTTTAACTAGATAGCTGATGAAAATAAAATCCCCACCTAGGATAACCTCCAAAGGAAAGGTTGGACTAGCCCTAACTTATGCTAGCTTTGTTACAAGGATGCAGAATCAGTCCAACATCTATTCACACAGTGCCACTTCACTCACCAAGTCTGGAATAAAATTACACTTGACCAACACATAACTATAGCTTGGATTGGGACCTCTTTATCCACCTGTCTCTCCCATTGGACATCCAACGAGTGCAACTACAAACATCTTCCGCTTTTGGTTAACTGGTTTATATGGCTGGCTAGAAACAATAAGATTTTTGACAATAAATCCTCTACTGCAAACATTGTCGCTTATAAAACTCTTGGCTTGTTCCAAAATTGGAAAGACATTCACCCAGTCATTGGAAAAAAAAAGACATTAATTAGCCCTTGCATTGCATGGGACACACCCACGGGCTGGTTTGATGGTGCAGCACATCGCAGTGGAACATTGTGTGCTGCAGGTGGTCTGATTAGAACACATCAAAACTCCTTTTTCAGATGGACTTTCTGCAGTGGCCCGGGCACCAACACAAGGGCCGAGCTATTGGGTGCCTGGGCAACTCTTCACTTGGCCAATAAAATAAACATTGAACACCTACAACTGATCGACAATTCCAGAGTTATCATTGATTGGCTGAACCACATCGACAAGCTCCATTCGATTGCTCTCCTGGCCTGGATGGAACTAATCCGAATTCTTCAACGCCACTTCAAGAAGCTCATTTTCACACATGCCTCCTAAGAGTTCAATAGGGAAGAGGACCTATTATCTAAGACAACACTAAAGAAAAAAGCAGGCATGATCACTGATAATCAATTGCTAGATGGCCATGAGGGCCCCACACATGTTATCAAAATATTTTAGGACTGGAGGCACTAGTCTTTGTTGGTTTTTTCAGTATTTAATCCTTTTCTGGCACATTTGTATCAACATAAATGATTTTCTCTTGTATTCGAAAATTCCTATTCTCATAGCTCTGTTCTTTCACCTGCACATTGGTTAGTAGACCAATTGTAAGAGAAAGATTTTCCCTGCCAGTTATTTTCTTTCTCCATCGATGTAACTATTGTGAGAACATATTATATTTTATAATATAATTGAGTATTTTTTTCTCATAGAAAAAAAAGATCGTAATTCTTTTTCTAACAATATAAATTTTCGTCTTTATATTAATTATAATAAAAAAATATTTATATTTTTTAAATTAAAATTAATGACTTTTTATAATATCTTACTTTTCTCCTACCTTTTAATTTTATATTATATTACAATTTCTCTTTAAAAATAATATTTTTTCAGTAATATCAATATTATCACTTATTTATATTTTGAATAACATTTATAATAAATTGTTGCATAATGTACCTCATCTAATAAATTCTTTGCAAAGATTCAAATCAAACACTTTGTTACTAAAGAATTAGTAAAATGGTGTAATAAAATGTCTTACACTATTGTACATAATTAATTGAGCTAACCTCTTATAATACTATTAATATAATTACATAAATATTTTATATATTATTCATTTTCTTAAAATAAATTTTAACTTTGTACGATATCTTATTATAAATTAGACTTCATAGTAACCTTATATATATATGGAAAAGATATATAGGTGCTAACCTCTCTAAATGGATAAAAAAAAAGATCTTAGTGCTACTCTATAGAATTTAACGAAGGAGATCGCAAATACCCATTCTTCCTTTAATCCCATGGAACAAGGATTGATCTATGAGGAAAATGCACAACATCAAGGTTATGAGATTGAAAAGGAAAGACAAACAATGGTGATAGAATCTCTTGAAGAGAACATAATATTCCAATTTCCTATGGGATTGTCAATGGAACTAATCACACCTTCGCTACTATTGAACCCTCCACAACTATGAAAAATAAACCTAGGGAGTAAGAAGCAACAAAAAATAAGGCATTGGGCTCACAACATACTCTAGTCGTAACCCTTGATATATTGCTCAAACTATAAGTTATGCATGTTAATCCCTAAATAGTGGCTCATTACCCCTTAATTAGGGCATATTACATTAGTAATGTTATTTTATTTATGTCGGCTTGAGTCCATTCGTTGTAATTGTACCTCCTAGTCTCCTATATATACCAATGAGACATTTTCATTTGGAATCATCTTGTAATTGGACATTTATGTGGGCATAAGGAGGTTTCCCCCTCGAAGAGGTTTATTATCTGAATTTTTTTTTTAAAGCGTTGAGTACTTATTATGAGGTTTTTCTATGCTATATTGATATTTGGTTCTTAACATATGGTATCAGAGCTCAAGGTCTTGGGGTTTCGCTGCTACATCTGAAGACACCTTGGAATTTTTGCTATAAATTTTTTTCTACAATGTTTCAGAAGTAATGTCTTGGAGGATATTTAGTAGATGGATCAAGGTACGTTGGGTTAAAATTTCAGCTCCTGAGGCCTTATACTTTCGGAGATACAACCTGTGTAAGATAGGGTTCTGGAATCATCCTGAATTGAGTCATTGCGGAATTTTCGCTATAATTTTTTTTTATGTAATGTTTCAAACCCTGAACTCCAGAGTTTATTCACAGAAATTAGTAAAGTATCTGTGGTAAAAATTTTAGCTTCTGGGTCATCTTATATTTGTAGATATACCCTATGGAAGATAGGGTATCTGACTAGTCTCAAGCAAGTGTTCTGGGTAAAACAATCATAACTTCTTCCTAGAGTATCCAAATTGAGCGAGACTAGTTGCATTGGATAGTGGATAGTCTGTAGTATTTCTGGTACGAGTTTTAGAATTTTATATCAATTATTTTGTGTGGGGCACACTATACAAGTGAGATCTCCTGAAAAGGACAAAAATCAACAAGTTGTGGGGAAGTTACCATAAATTCCACTTGGCACATCCAATTTTGGATCATACATGTGGCATTGCAGAGAAGAAATATCAAAGAACTACAAAAAATAAAGTTTCATACTCAGAAGGGCCGAAACTTTGGAGATACAGTAGAAGAAAGATTGTCTAGCAGAACCACCTCAAAATCAAGGTTCAAAAGTGATACTTGGCCAACATGCCACCCAAAAAGGGAACTTCTACACCAAATAAGCCTCTAGACAGTCCTACTTTGCCTCTTGATGAAGGTGAAGATATGCATAGGGACATAAATGAATTACAAAAGAAGACAGTCACAAAATATGAACTGGAGGCAATAATGGATACGAAGATGGATGGTTTAAAAAGGGAGATCATGGAAGGATTGAAAAAATTCCTAATAAAGAGGACACCTGAAAGTGAAAATGTGTCCCATGAAATTCATGATGAGGACACAAGGAATATGAATCAAGAATGGAGAAACTCCAACTTTGGGTTGAAGACCAACCACGTTCCTAAGATCGATATGAGGAAGTTTGATGGCAAGGACCCAATCACATGGATACTTCAGATGGAGCAATTCTTTGATCTACATAATGTGCCACATACACAAAATGTATGAATTGCTTCTTTATATTTATAACCCAATCAATTTGTATGGTATCGATGGCTTTGTTCTCACAAATCACTCGTCACTTGGACAATTTTCATGGAAGAAATGATAGCACACTATGAGGATACAAGGAGCAATACCTTCTTTAGCCAATTGATAAATCTAAAGCAAAAGGGTTCAGTTACAGAGCACATTGGGAACTTCCAAAGATTGAATATAAAGGTAACAGATATTCCAAATGAGCACTTGATTGATGTATTCAAAGGAACTTTAAAGGATAACATTCAACATGAGGTTTGGCTTTGGGAACCCAAATCATTGGAGAATGCATTCAGGGTGGCAAGAAATGTTGACAGTAAAAATTTGGCTATGGCTACTAGAAGGACCAATGCTAACATCTATAGAGAGAATAATTCTCCTTCTTCTAAAACACCTCAACCTACAAGGTTGACACCTCAACAATTGGAGGAAAGAAAAACAAAAGGTTTATGCTTTGATTGTGACAACAAGTACAATAAGGGACACAAGTGTGTTGAGAAGAAATTGTTCTACATAGATTGTGAAGAGGAAGAAGAACAAGAACCATCTCAAGATGAAAACGTAGAAGCAATTTCGTCTGAAGAGTTGACTCCCATGATATTGTGTAATGCATTGGCTTGAATTAGCACTCCTCAAACCCTCAAGATCGAAGGATATATCAAAAAGAAAAAGGTAATAGTCCTAATTGATTCTGGTAGTACTCATAATTTCATTCACTATAAATTAGCCAAAGCTCTCAATTGCTTTGTATATCCAGCGCAAGAGTTTCAAGTAATGATTGCAAATGGAGGAACTACCAATTGCTCGGGAAAATTCAATAAGATCAATCTTACTATGGGGAATATTTAATGAATAGTCCAATGATTGCTATACCCATGGGTGGTGACGATGTTGTACTAGGAATCCAATGGTTACAATCATTAGGAACAATGGATTTTAATTTTCAAGAACTTTTCATGAAATTTTCATTGGAAGGAAAAGAAATTAAGTAAGAGGTATCACAAGGAAACCCAGTAAGGTGATAAGCTCTAATGGCATGACAAAATTATTGAAAAAGGGGCATCAAGATGTTATTGCACAACTATGCTCACTATATGTTCAAACATCTAAGCCATCTATTCCTCGAGATCTCCAAGGGATCATTGATAAGCATTCCAAAGTATTTGAAGATATTCCCAAAGGTCTTCCACCCACTCAAAATCATGATCATGATATTCACCTAATTCTTGCGAGTGTTCCTCCTAACATCAGGCCATACAGATACCCTTATGCCCAGAAGAGTGAAATTGAGCGCATGGTTGAAGAAATGTTAGAGGCTGACATTATTAGACCTAGCCAAAGTTCTAACTCTGCACCGGTGGTAATGGTATTCAAGAAAGATGGCTCATGGCGTATGTGTCCAGATTATAGAGAGCTCAACAAGATCACTATTAAATATAAGTTTCCCATTCTCGTCATTGATGAATTGTTAGATGAACTACATAGAGCAATCTATTTCACAAAGTTGGATCTTCGTTCAAGGTATCATCATATTAGAATGAAGAAAGAAGATATCCCAAAAACAACATTCCAAACTCTTGAAGGCCATTATGAATTCTTGGTCATGCCTTTTGGCCTTACAAATTTACCTTCCACATTCCAAGGGTTGATGAGTTCCATTTTCAAGCCCTTCCTTCGAAAATTTTTGTTAGTATTTTTTGATGATATACTAATCTATAGAAAGTCTAGGGAGGATCATGTGCGACATGTTGACAAGGTGCTACAACTACTAAAGGAGCAACAACTATATGCCAAACCATCCAAATGTTTCTTTGGAGTGAAGGAGGTAGAGTATTTGGGTCATATTGTATCTCATGAAGGTGTCAAGGTA
>ML778741.1:30707-97789 GCA_009831015.1 Picea engelmannii
TTATTGTAAGTGACAGAGATCCCATCTTCACTGGACATTTTTGGACAAAATTATTTTCTTGTTTGGGTACTCAATTGGCTCATAGCTCATCCTATCATCCTCAATCTGATGGACAAACTGAGATAGTGAACAAATGTCTGGAATGATACCTTCATTTCTTTGTCTCTAATAAACAAACACAATGGTTCAAATGGTTACCCTTGGAAAAATGGTGGTATAACACTTCCTTTCATACTGCAAAAAAATGACACCATTTATGGCACTCTATGGATACCACCCTCCTTCCATTACTTCTTCTCTAAAAGAAAAATCTAAGGTTCAAGCAGTGGAAGATCACATCGAGCATAAAAAACAAGTTCTCCAAATATTAAAGGACAACCTGACCATGGCACAGAATCACATGAAACAACATGCATATCAACATCGTAGTGAAAGAAGTTTTGAAGTAGGGATTAGGTTTTTCTAAGACTACAACCATACAAACAGTTGTCCCTCAAGCAAGCCAAGAAGGATAATAAATTATCACCAAAGTACTATGGCCCTTATAAGGTGTTGCAAAAGATTGGTACTATGGCATACAAATTGGAGTTGCCTACATCTTCACGAGTACACCCAATTTTCCATGTTCCATGCTTAAAGAATGTTATAGGTGACAAGATCCCAGTTCAAATTATATTGCCAGAACTTGACGAGGAAGGAAAAATCATATTGGATCCTGAAGCCATCACTGACACAAGAATTCACCAGCTAAGGAATAGATCCATTTCAAAGTATCTCATTAAATGGAGGAAACTACCGGCTAAAGATTCCACTTGGGAAGATGAGTCTTTTATACAGAAGCATACGGAGTTACTCAAGTGTTGCGGACAAGACTTGTCTCAAGGGGAGGGGCATGTTAAGCCCTAAATAGTGGCTCATTACCCCTTAATTGGGGCATATTACATTAGTAATGTTATTTTATTTATGTCGGCTTGAGTCCATTAGTTGTAATTGTACCTCCTAGTCTCCTATATATACCAAGGAGAAATTTTCATTTGGAATCATCTTGTAATTGGAAATTTATGTGGGCATAAGGAGGTTTCCCCCTAGAAGAGGCTTATTATTTGAATTTATCTTTTTTTCAAGGCGTTGAGTACTTATTCTGAGGTTTTTCTATGCTTTATTGATTTTTGGTTCTTAACAATGCATGTGTTATGTACTTTGCTTTTCAATTTTCATTCCATGGTTTTTACCACTTTGATAGTGTTGATATGTTAAGTTTTAAAGGGGTATTTTTTAGTTAATGTAATGAGGAGATGCATCTCCAACACCCTTTGGATTCTTTCTTACATCATCTATATATAGTTGAGGTGTTTCTCTTTTTAGTGATCCAATTATAATTGTTTATGTAAACATAAATAATAATTCTTAAGATAGATCTATCATAGTTTATATTAATTGTTGGTGAGATAGATTTTTTCACTAATTACCACACATACAAAGACCCATTCCACACGCAATGACATGTATTCTCTCACCTAGGTTATATAGCCCCTCTCTTCTCTTAATGCAATAAGTTTTTTATCCATTTTATTTATAGACTTTGTAAATGCCATGATATTTATTCATATTAATAAAAGATAAATGAATGAATATGCATACTTGTGTTAATGAGATATATTTTGTGGTTAAGATGAGAAGTTGTTATCATCCACCCATGTTCAACTCTCGCTTGTGATATGCTTATTTCTAGTAGATATTGCCTCCACAAAACATCATTTCATGTGGATGAATTTTAATAAAATATATGGATAAGACTCCCCTAATCACCACTCTTGAGGAATAATTGATTTTACAAATAATCATAATACTTAACTAATAATTGATTCTACAAATCTATAAGAAAAAATCATAATGAAAACATTTAAAAAAAAAAAAATAATAACATGAACATGTCTTTGTGTTTGTGACATTTTTATGAATATGAATTTGTAATGGTGCATAGACAACATCTTTTATCTCAAAATACAAGACCACATTGAAATTCCTATATATAAAAAAATTTACAATGAAAATCCTAAATATAACAAGTTCGTATAGTTATTTTTTAATATAATAATATTTAAAAAATCACTTGTGCTAAAAGCATGTGTATCTATCACACATTTGTTCAAAAGTCTTAAATAGTTATGTATTGTTATCCCCAGTTCCTAGGGATAACTCAAGAGATGATGTCTCGAGGCCCTTAGGTTGCAGACATATAGTACCGAGAGACAACTTGACCAGCAATGTCCACTTGCACAGATAGAGACCCGCCTCTCCATCATAGTTCTAGGTTCATCATGAGGGAATCCACCACATCAGCTTGCTTTCGGAAGACATTGGGTCTTGCTCCATGAGGTACAAGCCAAGTATTATGGTGAGTGTCATTTCTGTTAAAATAATAGGTGTGTTCATTTCACCATAGACAATATCACTATATTGTCACCCAACCATAGGCACAAAGGCCACCCCGAGCACCTTAAAATTGAAAGACAAAATAATTCTGGAAGCAATCACAAGAACCAATAGCCAACCAAGGTAGCGTACCTCTCTCCAATTCTAGTGTACCAAGCAAAAATTCCAAACCATAACCAAAGACCAAGTCACCACTACAATAGTTGTAGTTATCCACCAGTTATGTGCACCACTAGTACTTATGCAGTTGTGAGAGTGAGTGAGTGCAAATGAGCTCAAGAACCCTCTATTTATATTCCTCCAAGTGACCTAACTCAACCGAATTATTCTTTTGGAGGCTAATAATTTAACATAAATTATTCTCTTGAGTTGACTTATCTTCTAGGTTTATTAACCAACTATTTAGGGTTTCTCTTGCTTCCCAACATATTCTAGTCTCGTAAAAGGTTACACGTAGAGGTTAATACCTCCCATAACTATCGTAACATCAACACTCCCTCCTAGCTAGGGAGGTATTAAATGTAATACCCCAAGGCCGAGCCCCTGATTTTTAATCATGAATTGTGAACATGTTTCATAGGATGGTGAGCGAAGTAATGATAAGATAGGAGGCTTATGTGATAGTTGGGCTAGAGAGCCTAGGATGCTAAAGCCAAGAGTATATGTAAATATTCAAATAATTAATATAAAATCATCACTGCGTGTAGACCGACCACGATGAAAGAGTATGGGGGACTAGGCTCCACTAGGCTAGGTAAGGGAGGGGGTTGAGAGGATGGAAAAAGGGGCTAAGCTTAAGAGCTTAAAACTCAGAGAATAAAATAGATTATTATTCTAAATGTTGTGATGAGGATATGAATTTATCCTAAGTTCCTTTTGGGAAGGGGAACGACTTCCAAATGGAGAGGAACGCACTTCCTGAGCGCCATGTGTCATCTTAGGCACATGCAAATATATGTGGGGATTTTGACTGTTTCGGAAGCCTTTTCCCATTCCCTCCACTCACGCAAGAAGCCAATAGGCAAGAAGTAAAAACCTAGAACACCATTGTTGAACCCTCGACCATCCCGAACCTATGCAATGAGCCCAAATTGATATCTTTGTTGAACCTGTACCCTGTGGGTTGCCTGTGTTTCATTCTTCCATTACCGTGCCCCACATCCAGTTTCTGTTGTTTCCATCACCCTTGCCCGTGTGTTGAGGAGCTAGATTGAAGAAGAGGGTTGTCAAGCCCATGGATTGAAGAAGAAGGTTGTTAGGCCTGTGAGAAACTCTCTCCATGTGAGAGAGTTTGTTGAGGAAGTGAGTTCTCCTGGAGGGAGTCGAGTAGCAACTACAGAGCTCTGAGAATTCATGTTTGGCCTGTTGTTGAAGGCATAGAAGGAAGGTGGAGCAGTCAATGGACTGTGTGATAGTGAAGGTATATACTCATGGGGTGGGACAGGCATGTGGGGAATGAGAGTCTTTGAGCGGTGGACGTAAGTGGCTCCTTGGAGGAAATCCTTCCTATAGACTGGTACAACTTCAATTTGTCATTGCCTAGCCTAGGAATCCCTTGTCCAATGGAGTTTATTCCCAGCTCGGGGGTGACCCACTGTTGAGAGTGATGAGCAGCGTGGTCTAAGGTTGGGAGGTTCATGGAAGGTCTGCACACAGTCGGTGCACTGAAATTAAGAGATAAGTATCATTTCTATGCTTAATGTTTAAATGATGTATTTAGTGCATGTCTGTGATTCTTATAATAATATCATGTGTTTCACTGCATGTATGCTTTCATGTTATCTCTGCTTATTTATGTTAATTTTATATGTGATTTATTTTGCAAAGAGCTATGTCTTCCATTTCCCAACAGGTCTATGTCTGGGCATGGACAATTTTAATTACCTATAACAGAGCTTGAGACCATGTGTGTCTGAGGTAGCGTGGTCCGGCCTGTGGGTGGCCGGTGGACATTACTATCGAAGCAGTTTGGATTTGGAGTAGTGGCATTGTCCCCAACGAGGGTGGTCGAGGGAGGTTACAATATGGTATCAAAGCCAAGGTTTCAACACTGAACCTGGATGGGCCAAAAAGGTGGAATTTGAAGTAAAAATTCCACGGGGATTTGAAGTACAGAGTGCCAAGAGGGCACTAAAAAAGCTCTTGGGTGGTATTGGAAATATCAGGAGGTATAATGGTTTGATAAACCACAACAGACGTGGTAATGGGCCACAAAGTTAAATTTGGGTTGTTGGATCTGTTTGGAGGGAGACAGACCCCTCACATCCATTGGATCTAGAGAAGATGTGTGGAGGTTAAGCACCGAAGTCCTTCAGACTTCACCCCTCTGACCGTTTTAAAGCTATAAGAAGAGAAGACTGTCGAAGTCCCGAAGTCTAAAACTAATCCAAACCATCCATTTCCAAGGGATATGTGTCCAAATTTTAAGCAAGGTTCAGAGTTTAGGCACTCTGGAAGAAATGGTTTGTGGTTGCATGGGAGGAAGAGACCCCCGAACTCCCAATGCATCGAAGTGACATGAGAGGATGATGTCACCGGGGGTGACGTGTGTTAGAAAAACAGGACCATGGAGAAATAAAATAAAACAAATGCGGAAACAAAACACAGAAGATACACAATACAATAGAGACACAGATTTACGTGGTTCACCCAGTGTGGGCTACGTCCACCAGAGAAATTGTCAGGTCCTTCCTTTATTATTATCCAACAAATGAAGGGATACCACCTACAAAAAAACCGACTGTAACTTCCTCTTCTTTCTCTCACAGTCACCTATCTCAGAATACAATACTTGCCATAATGCATAGCCACAATACATTTCCCTCATAATAGAGGGTTGCCTTCTAGGGTAAAAAACCCTAACATAATTTCTACCGTTAGATCTGCAACCTTATAATGAACGGTCCAGATTTACATTGAAATTACAATATACATTTACAAAGCAATTTTTCCTTCGGGGGCTTCACCCCCGAACCCCCTGGCCGGGGGGATAGGCCCCCCGGACCCCGCAGAGGGGTTACCCCCCCTCTGCACTCTCCCGCGTGGAAGAGTGTACATATTTTTGCGGTGTAAATTATTCATGGGGTATAAACGCGGCTAAAAGCAAGGACCTCTAAATCAAGAACATAATCAGGCTCCACAACCAACAACGTGGACCGGTTCGAAAATTCAGAAATTTGGCAGTTCGACAGCTTGGAGAAAATGTCGAAGGCAGGAAATCCCCGAAGTCCCAAAGCGTCGGGTATGATGTGTCAAGATAACTTCAACTAGGGTAACGTGGACCTACCTAGGTATTCCACATGTCACCACTTTGATTGGTGATAATTGTACTTCATGGGCCCCGAAAGGTTAAGTAGTTCAGAGTTCGATGTTCGAGGAAAATTGTTGGAAGAACTTTTGGACCTCCGAAGTCCCGGAGTTCCAAAGTGACGTCGTGATGACATCACCTGGGGTGATGTGGACACACATAATGCATGCCATGTGTCAGTGTGTTTTGAGGTTTTAAAAGGATGATTTGGTAGGTAGAGCTTGACATGTGTCACCCCTTGAATTGGGCCATGTGTCCGCTTCTAGTGTTCTGCCATGTGGCACTAGATCCTACAGTCTAGAGACGTGGCACTCCAAAGGAACTTGGTAAGGAATTGTTAAGTATGAAGCATTCCAAAGCTCTGAAGAGTGGAGTAAATCCTCGTTGTCTAGTGGGAGGGGACCCACAATAGTAGATCTTGTGGTTCGAAGAAATCAAGGCATAAGAAGTTGCAGTGGAAGTACTTTCGGAGACCCGAAGGCCATATTCCATCATGACCATTGATCATAGATGACACGTGGAGGCAGGAGAGGGGATCTTCAGTCGGTTGGCACTTCGAGAGATTGGTAGTGAAGTATTTTGGGAATCACCGAAGCCTGGAGTCTTGGAGCTCCTATCCATCATAGATCTGAGCAGAGAATGTGGACCGTAGATCCACCATCCTTCATGAGTTTTCCAATTCGACGCTTTGGGGGATTTGAAAGTTTGGAGTTTCAAAAACCATTGAAGCTCGGAGTCCCAAAGCTCCTATCCACCATAGATATAAGAAAGGTAGGAGAATCGTCGATCTGTACGTCCTCTGAGTATTCAGAGAATCGACATTCGAGGAAAATGTATAGTAATGGAGGCAAATCCTTCAAAGCCCGTAGTTTCAGAGCCTTGGAGGCCTGAAGCACATGATAAACACCTAACAATTAGCGTTGGGTCACAGCTCATGGTCACATGAATTTGGGGGCCGAAGGAAAGGGGCTAGTGCCCGAATGTTTTTTGTTAAAGAACATTAAATGGACAATTACTCAAATGGTTATAACTTCCTGCTCAAAAATCAGAATTGAGAAAGGGAGCAGTCGTTGGAAAAGTGTGGAACAACAGAGGACAAATATTCACCCAGAAATTGTCTATGGACAGTAAAATTTGTCATAAAATCGACAGAAGGAATTATGATCATTTATAAACCAGAATTGTACATGTTTCATGGTTTTGTTCAGACAATTAGCCTGACAAGAGTTTTGTTGGTTGCACACTTTTGCAGAGTTTCAGCTGCCAAAACAAAACAAAATATTCATGGAGTGTAGAGAGATGGAGGATGCACAAGAGGCTTATAGTCAGGAAGATGAGGTTAGAGGAATGAATTCCATTTGGGAATTGAAGGAACAAATTCCAATGGACATGGAGAAAGAAAGGATGAAGACATCAATATGGTGGAGACCATCAGAAAATTGCAGGCAGATGTCTAGAGCCACAAATCTGATAATGAAAGGGTTATGAAGGAAAAGAGCACCAGGAATACTTCAACATGAAGTTAATGAAAATCCTATACAAAATTGAGAAGAAGTTAGAAAAGGAGAGTGGCTCCAGCAAGTCAGGAAGCCAAAAATACCCTGATGAGAAAAGAATATCAAGGAGTGTCAGTGGGCACCACCACCACTCTCAAAGGCATTGAAATAAGAGGGCACATAGAAGCTCAAGTCCATCCTCTGTCAGGAAGTATAGAAGGTATGTGGTGGATGATTTGAAAGGAGAAATGAACAAGATCAAACCTCCTACTTTTGATGGAGAGCACAAGAAGGATGCAGATGTTGAGACATGGTTACTGGGCATGAGGAAATATTTCCAACTGCATAATTATTCCTCTCATGCAGAAGGAAGAATTGCAATCTACCAGCTGAAAAAAAAATCATCCATGTAGTTGAACCAGCTCGTGCAAGTGAAACACATTAAGGAGAAAAATGTGACGTGGAAATAATTCAAGAAGTATTTTGAGAATAAATACTTTACCAAGAGATATTATGACAAAAAGATGAAAGAGTTCTTTGAACTCAAGCTGGGCAGCATGACCATTGATGAGTATGAAAGGAGATTCCTAGAACTATTGAAGTATGTCTCCTTCATCAAAGATGAGACAATTAAGATTCATAGGTACCTAAGTGGGCTGCCATCTTTCATCAGTGATAAAATCCAATATGATGATCCCAAGACTCTAGAAGAAACCATAAGAAGAGATAAGTTATTGTATGATCAACAAAAAGGAAAGCCTACCTTCCAGAAGGCTTGGGAGGACAAGAAGAAGTTTAACAAAGATTTGAGGAAGAAGGGGAGAAAGCCTCCATTCTTCAGAAATAATCCTCAGGGATAGCCATCTTTTAGAGGGCCCAAGATGGCTGAGGCAGGTGGACAAAGGCCAAGGTAGCCACCAATGCAATGTTGGGGTTGTAAAGGAGATCATAAATATAGGGTTTGTCCTAAAAAAGATGACAAAGTGAGAGTTGTACACAATGTCTAGTAAGAAGAAACAATGGAGGACATGGGTAGAAGTGTGTCAAGGATCTATGCAGCCCTAGACAACAAGCAAGCAAAGTTTCAATCACACATGATTGAAGTAGAAGGTATGATCAATAACCACACCTCTCCTATTTTAATTGATTCAGGGGATATTCATAGCTATATAGATCCTAAGGTAGTGTAAATATTTCAATTTCCAAGATGCAAGCATGAGAAATCTTGGCTAGTGCAGCTGACTATAGGAGGAAAGAGAAAGGTTGTTGAGTTGGTTAAGTCATGTCCATTGGGCATGAATGGCCCGAGTACCAAGGAAAATCTAAACATATTGCATTTGGGTTCATATGACTGTTTAATTGGTATGGATTGGTTGGAGCAAAACCATGCCATATTAGATTGTCATAACAAGGCATTCACTTGCCTAAATGAGGAAGGAAACCTAAGAGTTGTCCAAGGAATTCCTAGGGAAGTTACTGCTTGAGAAATATCAACAATGCAACTGAAGAAGTGTTATAGGAATGGATTCCAAGTGTTTTCATCTCATATGGGGGAAAAACCTAAGGATAGGGTGCCATATCTAGAATATCAAGCAGTCTTAAAAGAGTTTGAGGATGTGTTTAAGGAGATACCAGGACTACCCCCAAAGAGAGATATTGATTTCTCTATAAATTTGATGCCTGGAGGCTGGAGCAGCTCCAGTGTCAAAGACTCCCTACAGAATGAGTACTCTGGAGCTGAAGGAGTTGCAAATGTAGCTTGAAGAGCTATTGAAGAAGGGTTACATATGCCCAAGTGTGTCACCTTGGGGTTCCCCAATGTTATTTGTGAAGAATAAAGATGGGATCTTGAGATTATGTATTGATTTCAGGCAGTTAAATAAAGTAACTGTGAAGAACAAGTATCATTTGCCAAGGATTGATGATCTCTTCGATCAGTTGAAGGATGCAAGGATATTTTCAAAGATTGATCTCAGGTTAGGATACCATCAGGTAAGGATTAAATATGAAGACATCAACAAGACTTCCTTCAGAACAAGGTATGGTCACTATGAGTTTACAATGGTGCCATTTGGGTTATCAAATGCACCAGTTGTTTTCATGTGTTTGATGAAGGGTGTTTTCTGAGAGTACTTAGACAAGTTTTTCATTGTCTTTTTGGATGAAATCCTTGTATATTCCAATACAGAAGAAGAACATGAGAATCACTTGAGGATCATGTTGCAAGTGTTAAGAGAACACCAGTTGTATGCTAAATTGAGCTAGTGCTCATTTTATCAAAACCAAATTCATTATTTGGGGCATATAATATCCAAAGAAGGGATAGCAATGGATCCTGAAAAGATTGGGGCCATTAGAGGATGGCCAACACCCAATAATGTGACATAAGTCAGATCCTTCATGGGTCTAGCTGGCTACTACAAAAGATTCATTGCAGGGTTTTCAAGGATTGCTCACCCAATCACTTCCTTGCAAAGGAAAGGGGTGAAGTTTCAATAGATAGTAGAATGTGAAAAGAGCTTCCAGCAATTGAAGCAATTATTAGCCAGTGATATGATTATGAGAATTGCAGATCCTAATGAGGACTTCATGGTTTTCATAGATGCATGCAAAGAGGGACTTGGTGGAGTCCTCAGTCATAATGGTTTGGTAGTATGTTTTGAATCCATAAAGTTGAAAGAGCATGAAAGGCTCTATGCCACTCATGATTTGGAGTTGGCAGCCATAGTACATGCCTTAAAGAAGTGGAGGTACTACCTCATGGGAAATAAATTTGAACTGAGGATAAACCATAATGGTATGAGGTATTTGTTTGATCATCCAACTTTAAATGCCAGGCAAAGCAGATGGTTGGAATTCCTAAGTGAGTATGACTTTGATATCAAGCACATCAAAGGAAGGGAAAACAAAGTGGTTGATGCACTCAAAATAAGAGTGCATGAGTTACATGCTATAGCCATTAGCATGTACCAAACAGATCTTAAATGTAAAATTTATGAAGCTGCAAAAGAAGATTTGTAGTACGTGGAGATGGTAACAAAATTGCAGCAAGGTAAAATGCAACAGATAGTCGAAGATTATAAATTGGGATATGATGGAATGATCCTGTACAGGAACATAATTTTTATACCCAATTCTCTGGAATTGAAGAGTATGATATTGAAGGAGATGCATAATGTACCTTATGTTGGACACCGAGGATATCAGAAAACAGTTGCAGCAGTCAAGATCCAATACTATTGGCCAGGTATGAAGAAAGAAATTGTTGAGTACATTTCTAGATGTATGGAGTGTTAAAGGGTCAAGGTTGAGCATAGACACCCAATTGGGTTGCTGCAACCATTACCCATTCCTGAGTGGAAGTGGGAAGTGGTGACAATGGATTTCATCACCAAATTGCCAAGGACAAGCAAGCATCATGATTCTATCATGGTAGTGGTGGACAAGTTTACCAAGGCTGCCCATTTTATTCCATTGAAGACTACTCACAAAGAAACCAATGTTGTTGATATCTATATGAGGGAAGTGGCCCGATTGCATGGTATTCCCAAGACAATTTTGTCTGATAGAGACCCAAAATTCACTTCAAAATTTTGGAAGGGATTGTTCAAGGGGTTCAGAACCAATCTGAAATTCAGTACAACCTATCATCCTGAGTCTAATGGGTAGACAAAGAGGGTAAACCAAGTAATAGAAGATATGTTAATAATGTATGTGATGGACAAACCATAAAAGCGGGAAGACTATCTACACTTGGTAGAGTTTGCTTACAACAATGGGTACCAAGCATCTTTGAAGATGAGCCCATTTGAATCACTTTATGGAAGAAAGTGCAAGACTCCTGTAAGCTAGGACAATCCAATTGATAGGGTAGTGATTGGGCCAAAATTGCTCAGAGAAATGGAATAGAAAATGTTGAGTATTAAACATAATTTAAAGGCTTCCCAAGACAGGTAGAAAAGCTATGCTGAGAAGGGTAGAACTCACAAGGATTTTAGAGTGGGTGATCATGCATTCTTGAAGTTTAAGGCTAACATAAGTTCACTGAAGTTGGGAAACTGTTCCAAGTTGGTAGCTAGATATTGTGGACCATTTGAAATCCTAAATAGGATTGGTCCAGTAGCTTATATGATTGCATTACCTACATCTATGGTTGTTCACAATGTATTCCATGTATCATTGCTCAAGAAATATATACTTGATGCTAATCATGTAATTGATTGGGATGTGATTCAGGTGGAGAAAGAAGGTGTTATCCAAGTGCATCTGGTACACATTCTGGATCGGAAAATCCTATAGCTCTAGAATCGAGCCATAGGGATTGTAAAGGTCCAATGGACCTAGTACGGTCCTAAGGACACTACTTGGGAGCATGAGGATGCAATGCGGGTAGAATACCCACATCTTTTTGAATATTTTGAAAATCTTGTTGATATGGTGTAAAAGAATTACACTGAGGACAGTGAAAAAATAAGGGGAGGGGATTGTAATACCCCAAGTACGAGCCACTAATTTTTAATCATGAATTGTAAACATGTTTCATAGGTTGGTGAGCCAAGTGATGATAATCTAGGAGGCTTATGTGATAGTTGGGCCAGAGAGCCTATGATGTTAAGGCCATGAGCTTGTTTTGTATATGTAAATATTCAAATAATTAATATAAAATCATCACTGTGTGTAGACTGACCATAATGAAAGAGTATGGGGGACTAGGCTCCACTAGGCTGGGTAAGGGAGGGGGATGAGAGGCTGGAAAAAGGGGCTAATCTTAAGAGCTTAAAACTCAGAGAATAATATAGATTATTATTCTGAATGTTGTGAGGAGGATATGAATTTATCCTAAGTTCCTTTTGGGAAGGGAACGACTTCCAAATGGAGAGGAACACGCTTCATGAGCGCCATATGTCATCTTAGGCACATGCAAATATATGTGGGAATTTTGACTGTTTCAAAAGCCTTTTTCCATTCCTTCCACTCACACAAGCAACCAACATGCAAGTAGTAAAAACTTGGAACGCCATTGTTGAACCCTCGACCATCCCGAACCTATGCAATGAGCTCGAATTGATATCTTTGTTGAACCTATACCCTGTGGGTTGCTTGTGTTTCATTCTGCCATTACCATGCCCCACATCCGGTTTTTGTTATTTCCATCACCCTTTCCAGTGTGTTGAGGAGATGGATTGAAGAAGCGGATTTTTCAAGCCCGTGGATTGAATAAGCAAGTTGTTAGGCCTGTGAGAAACTCTCTCTAGGTGAGAGAGTTTGCTGAGGAAGTGAGTTCTCCTAGAGGGAGTCTAGTAGCAGCTACAGAGCTATGAGAATTCATGTCTATCCTTTGCTAAATCCCTGGAAGGGAGGTGGAGTAGCTGATGGACGGTGTGATAGTGAAGGTGTATACTCCTGGGGTGGGACAGACATGTGGGGAATGAGAGTCTGTGAGCGGTGGGCGTAAGTGGCTCCTTGGAGGAAATCCTTCATGTAGACTAGTGCAACTTCATGTTTTCCTTTCCTAGCCTAGGAATCCCTTTCCCGGTGGAGTTTAGTCCCAGCTCGGGGGTGACCCACTATTGAGAGTGATGAGAAGCGTGGTCTAAGGATGGGAGGTTCGTGGAAGGTCTGTACGCAGTCGATGCACTATAATTAAGAGATAAGTATCATTTATGTGTTTAATGGTTAAATGATGTATTTAGTGCATGTTTGTGATTCTTATAATAATATCATGTGTTTCCCTGCATGTATGATTTCATGTTATCTCTGCTTATTTTCGTTAAGTTTATATGTGATTTATTCCGCAAAGAGCTCTGTTAGCCATTGCCCAGCAGGTCTATGTCTAGGCATGGGCAATTTTAATTACCTATAACAGAGCTTGAGACCATATGTGTCTAAGGTAGTGTGGTCTGACCTGTGGGTGGTCGGTGGATGTTACTATTAGAGCAGTTTGGATTTGGAGTAGTGGCATTGTCCCCGATGAGGGTGGTCGTGGGACGTTACATTAAAGGCAATGGTCTTGAGAACAAACAGACCATTCAATTGGTGGCATCACCATAGCCATGCAGGCTATCTCATGATCAGATAAATAAAATCACAAGCACCATCATCACTATCCATCTAGATAGTCTCCATGGAAATCATAACAATGTCATCTAATATAACACAATTGTGTCTATCCATAGTAGTATACAACTACTATCTAGTGGTACAAAACCACTCCTAGTAGCACACAACTACTAACCAGTGATATACAGTCACTATCAGCTGATCACATCCACCATAGTAGCATACATATATTGTCCAAAGACATACAATGTCCACAATAATCAAATCATATCATCTGATATCATCCTGCATCAACAATGTCATCAGTTGCATCACCTCTAAGTCGTACTAGCGTGATGCACGTGCATCATATCTAAGTTGTACTGGTGTGATCCAAAGTATCATCTACATCATCTCTAAACCGTACTAGCATGATGCAAGCATCATCTCTAAGTTGTATGCCACATCTATGATGTAGATCAATGCCTCACCGTGTCATCTCTAAGTTGTATGATCATCTCTAAGTCGTACTAGCATGACATATCTAGCATGATGTCAATGCATCATATCTAAGTTGTATGCCACCTTTAATTTGTACTTGCATGATCATATCTAGCATGACACAAGCCCCTTGCATCATCTCTAAGTTGTACTAGCATGGCATATCTAGCATGATGTTAATACATCATAGCTAAGTTGTATGTCATATCTAAGTTGTACTCACATGGTCATATATAGCATGATGTAGATCACCAACATATTCTCTAAGCTATACTAGCATGAACATAACTAGCATGATTCAAGCATCATCTCTAAGTTGTATGTTCACCTCTAAGTTGTAATAGCATGATGCTCCTCAGGTCACTGTATCAACAACTCCAACCATCTGTATCATATCTGAGTTGTACTAGCATGATCATATCTATCATGATGCAAGCATCATCTTAAGTTGTATGACCATCTCTAAGTTGTAATAGCGTGATACAGATCCTCATCTCACTGACAATCCATGATGCCACATATCAATGCTCCCTCCCAATAGAGGAATTCATATCCTCCCTTTCAACCAAGGGAGAAATCTCCACGAGCCTCAACTTGTCCCTCAAGTATGAAAACTTTATCTTGGACAAAGGCTTTGTCAAAATTTCTGCAATTTGCTCATTAGTAGAGAAATACTGGAGAACCACTTCTCCTCTCTAGACTTTATCACGAAGAACATAATACTTGATCTCAATGTGCTTTGACCTGTCATGGAACATTGGGTTCTCTGGGAGCTTCACACAGCTCTAGTTATCACAATATATCATGGTCGAATCCAACACTTGATCAAACAGTCCAGAAACTAGCTTATGGATCCACACTGCTTCCGTACAAGCATCCCACACTGCAATATATTCTGCTTCCGCAGTGCTGAGTGCATCATACTTCTGTTTTCTGCTAGCCCATGAAATCATAGCAGAACCCAAACTGAAGCACAGTCCAGAAGTACTCTTTCTATATTCCACACTACCTGCCCAATTTAAATCGGTAAATCCATGCAACTTTACTTCACTATTTGAGGCATATCTCAAACCATACATTATTTTCCCACAAAGATATCTCAAGATATTCTTTATAACCACCCAATGCTCTTGTCTATGTTCCACCTTGAATTGGCTCAACATGTTCATAGAAAAGCATATGTCCGCCCGAGTATTTATCAGATACATCAAGGATCCAATCAACTGGTGGTACAGGGATGAGTCTATTGGATCATAATCAAAGTCTCTCAACTTCCTCAAATCTATTACCATGGGAGTTGCCATGGATTTGCAATCCATCATCCCAAACTTCTGAAGGATCTTTACAATGTACTTCCCTTGTACTAGGAATACTTCACCATGCTTCTGCCATAGTTCTAGTCCCAAGTAGTAGTGCGTGAGACTAAGACCCTTCATATCAAATTTAGTGGATAACTCCTTCTTACACTAAATAATGAGAGGCTATGCACATGTCAGGAACAAGTCATCAACATATAACAATATACTAAAAGGTGCATTGTTCACAACCTTGTAATAAATATTTGGATTAACATGACTCTTGGAAAATCCAAGTCTCGTCAAATAACTATCAATGCATGCATACCAAGCTCTTGGAGCTTGCTTGAGTCCATACAAGGCCTTCTTCAATCTGCATACGTGGGTTTCTTTTGTGTGTACCTAAAAACCTTGAGGTTTCTCTATATATACTTCTTCCTCAATCACCCCATTGAGAAAGGCAGTCTTTACATCCATATGATGTAAGCTCCAACCCTTGGAATCTACTAGAGATATTATGGCTCTGATAGATGTATATATGGCAACCAGAGAAAATGTCTTGAATCATAGTCTTCTCCCTCTTGTTGGGAGAACCCTCTAGCCACAAATATCACCTTTTATTTATCAATACTCCCATATACATCACACTTTATCTTATAAACCCTCTTTGTAGTGACTACAACCTTCTCTTTAGGTCTTGGCACAACTTCCTATACATCATTCTTCATGATGGATTGGTATTCTTCCATCATGGCCTCCTTCCATTCTTTCTTCTTAATTGCTTCCTCAAAGGTGGAAGGTTTTTCATTAACCAAACTTGTCATGAGTGCCACATAACTAGTGAAACTTTTGGGTTTCTTTCTTTTTCTGAAAGTACCAGTGGGAGCCTTATGTTTTTCTACTTCCTGCAAAGTAGTTTCAAGCCATGCTGGTCTTTTTCTTGTTTTAGGTATAATAGTTGGTTCCATAGATTCATGTGGTGTTTCTTGTTCTTCATTAGATTGTTCTGGAGAACATGTACTTTATTCTTTGGTATCTTCATGTTCCTATTCTTCATTGGATTCTATAGGTTCTTCTATAGACTTCTTAAATTCAATCATTTCATCAAAAGTTGCATCTCTACTTATTTCAATCTTCCGTTGACCTGGAGCATAGATTCTATACGCTTTTGATGATTCACTATAACCAACAAATATTCCTTTATTTCTTGAGTGTTCCAACTTCTTTCTCTTATCCTTGGGGACATGAATGTATACATGACATCCAAAGATTCTCAAGTTTTCAACACTTGGCTTCTTTCCTGAGAAGGCTTCTTCAAGATTCATGTTCTTCAATATTCTATGTGGACTTCTATTCTAAACATAAACAAATGTCATAGATGCTTCTCCCCATAGAAACATAGATAAGTTCTAATCATTTATCATCGCCTTGACTGATTCTTCAATGGTTTTGTTATTTCTTTTAGCCACACCATTTTGTTGATAATTGTGAGGTATAATGAGCTCCCTCCTAATCCCAACTTCTTTACAAAAGGAAATGAGCTCCTTGGAGGTGTATTCTCCTCCATTATCAGATATTGTTGTCTTAATATTCTTATCTATTAGGTTCTCTACTTCAACCTTGAATTCCTAGAGTTTGCTAAATACTTCATCCTTAGTCTTTAACAGATACAACCATGTATTTCTTGAGAGGTCATCTATGAACGTTACATAGTAAAGATATCCTCCTAGGGACTTCATAGGTATACATATTAATGTATTAGGTGTAAGATCCCCTTGGATGTATTCTCACTGCTTGGGAAAGGCTTCTTATTGTTCTTCCCAAGTGCACATCCTCTGCACACACCTTCATGTATTGACTGTAATTCTATTATGCTTACAACCATCTATTTCAGGGATGGCAAGGCTTGATAATGAATGTAAGCATACCTTATATTCCATAACTCACTAGGGTTGATTTCATCATGTACTAAGGCTTGAGTATTCTGACCTAGGAGTTTGTATAACCTTCCTTCACGAGTTCCAATAACTCTAGCGTTTTCTATCTTGGAGTCTTTATACCATACACAAACTTTTCCATCCACAAAAGCTACTCTATCTCCTTTCTCTTCCAAACATGAAATAGATACTAGATTCTTTTTCAAACAAGGAACATATAAAACATTACTAAGATGGATAGAGTTACCTGATTCCATTTTGATAGTAGATTTTCCAATTCCCTTGACTGCATCAGAGTTATTGTCTCCAAGCTCTACTTTATGAGGTGTCTCCTTTTCCTTCATGCTTGAGAAATTCTTACGATCACCTGCCATATTCCTTGAAGCTCCACTATTGATCAACCACATGTCATGTTCAATGGTTCCAGTAAGAATTGAATAATAGAATAAATATGCTTCATCATGCTTTGTCTTCTTTGAGGGTGCTTTTTTAGCTTAGGACAATTCCTCTTCTAGTGGCCATAGTCATGGCATTCAAAGAATTGTACTTTTGACATATCTCTCTTGAACTTCTTTCTCGAATCATATCTTTTCTTACCTCCATATATTTTAAACTTTGTTGCAAATGCTTGAGAATATTCTTCCTTCTGATTTTTTCCCTTGGAGTTTAACTTTATCTCTTCTTGTGCACAATAGATCCAAAGTTCTTCTAACATTGGAAACTCCTTCCTTGTATTACTGCTTGCAACAAATTCATCCCATGATCTAGAGAAACCATTGAGTGTTATGTTCACAACTTCCTTTTCTGGGATGGCTTCTTCAATAGCTTGTAGTTGATCTCTCAACTGAGAAATCCTCACAAAGTATGAAGCTATGGTGTCATCCTTTGTCATCTTTGTGTCATGGAGTTCATTCTTCAGACTCATCACTTGTCCAATATTTTTTACTGAGAAAAGATTTGTTAGGGCATCGTACATCTTCTTGGATGAGTCAAGATGATATATGTAGGGTATCAAGTGATCCATTACATAGTCTACTATGATACTCATAGCATTAATTTCATTATCCTTGAACTTCTCCAGTGCTGCAACGTTCTGAGGTTCCTTCTCTTTTCCTGCTTCAAATTGTGGTTCCATGATATTTCCTTTCACGATATCTAGGACTTTATTCTTGGCAAGGATGAGGTCAATCCTTGTCTTCCATTCTCTAAAGTTTAAAGTCCCTTCTAACTTGTTTTTTTACTTCATAGAGTAAGTCATGACTTCTTTGACTTGGTCAACCTTTGACTTTGACTTTGACCAAAAACTCAAACTTGACGCGTTGGATTTCTGAGAGTAAGAGGAGGTGTGCTTGGCTAGGGTGCACTAGGATATCCAGGAATGAGGTCAAGCACTTCACTTAAGGTGCCTCAACAAGAGGTTTAGGGTTTCATTGTTGCATCAAAACTCTGACTGAAAATGCAACTGCAACTGAGAAAATCCTCCCAATCTACCTTCCAGTGGTTAGACTGTCCAAAGATTGTGTGGGTCCATAACTTTTTAAAATAATAGGTGTGCTCATTTCACCATATACAATATCACTATATTGTCACCAAACTATAGGCACAAAGGCTAAACCCGAGCACCTTAACCTTGACAGACAGAATAATTATAGAAGAAATCACTAGAACCAATAGCCAACCAAGGTAACATACCTATCTCCAAAGCTAGTGCACCAAGCAGAAAATCTAAACCATAACCAAAGACCAAGTCACCATGACAACTCTCCACCAGTCATGCACACCACTAGTCCTTATGAAATAGTGAGAGTGAGTGAGTGCAAATGAGCTCAAGCACCCTCTATTTATAGTCCTCCAAGTGACCTAATTGGGTTGGCTTCTTCTTTTGGAGGCTAATAATTTAATATACAATATTCTCTTGATATGACTTGTCTTCTAAGGCTATTAACCAATTATTTATGGTTTCTCTTACTTCCCAGAATATTCTAGTCTCGTTAAAGGTTACACGTAGAGGTTAATACCTCCCACATTTACCGTAACAACAACAATTTCAATATCTGAGGCATTTGAGTTTGTTTCATTTTAAACTTCTTTTGATTATGTAAAGTCTTCTTGGAAATTATGATGTTTTCCTTGTTTCACCTTGGTGGTTGACATTGCACCCTAGTAAGTGGGTCACCCTTAGGGATAAGTTTTCTAATGGGAGGTCCTATTGATGGATCATCGTGCAATTCTCGAACATACTTGTCACTTTCCACACTTCATCCCCTGATCTCCTTACCTTTTTGGATTTTCGGGTGTACTAACCCAAGAAGGGATTGTCCCTCATTTCATGGGAAGAAGGGGTTGAAGGCCCAAAGGCTTGTAGCTGGAAAAAGATAAAATAAAATCATGAACCTTCTAGATGCTCTCCCATGGATCCCAAGGAAAATGAAATGTCTCTCATAAGAAACTGATGGGACCCATGAAAAATAACTAATACAAAATGCCAACCAAAGTGGAGCATGCGTGGACAATGCTTTTCATGCTTAGGTAGAAGCCCCACCCATTGTCTTGAAATTGGGGAAGCATGATGTGACTAGGGTAGAGTCAAGGTGGGCACTGTTTTTCATGCTTAGGTAGAATCCCCACCTTGGCTTCAACTTGGAAACATCTTAAAAGAACCAAAGACAATAAATGGGTTTGGAAAAAATATGCATTGAAAACGAAGGTGCAACACACCCTCTACAAAGGCACCCATAAATGAGATACTATGATCCCTTGTATGTCATGAACCCCATGCCCAAGAGTCTTTCCCCCATTCGTGTCAATTTTTCCATATGTCTTAGAGAGGGTCCCACTTGGGAAACACTCCTAAACTTGAGGTATGATTCACCCAATAGGTCGCTTTTTCAACCCTCCCATACCCAAACTTTGAAAATTGCATAGGGTCTTTGAGCACTTATTTATTTTGATGAGGTGGTTTTGATTTACATGCTTAGATGGATTTTTTATTGACTTGATTTACTTATCATGATGCATTTGACTTGAGATCCTTGGAGGGAGTATTCATTTGTCTTTGTAGGACCTAGTTGGTGGATGGATTTGGAAGAACAAGCCTAGATTGGGCTTCCATGGGGCTTGAAGCCCACAAGTTTGATACCATGGCCCACACATTAGATGATGATAACATCCTTTGGAGGCCACAGGGACACCTTGGAGGACCTTACCTATGCCCCTACTATCCCAACGTTTTTCCTTTGTAGGCCAAAATGTCACATTTGGAGGGCTTGACGTCTTGTGGGGCTAGGGTTTGGGGTGGTGGCGTTCATTGACTTGACACTTGGCACGTTTTGATGGAAGAAGGCATGGTTTGAAGGAAGAAACCCTGGCACATGATAGGGAGGCACTAGAAGGCCCAACGACTTCCATATTCTACTCCAATGACTTGCAAAAGGTGCCAAAATGTCACCCTAGAAGAGGGATGACGCCACTTTAGGGTTTCTTATGTGCATTTTTAAAGTTAAATTTGAATTTTATAATGTAAAGGGGAAAATTAAGGGTTGTTGACCCCTTACTTTGTGGTTTACCCTGGAATTAAGTGGACAAATACTTTTAGTAGGATTTTTATAAATAGAGATCACTTTTATTTCATTCTATCATAGCTCTCCCATTGTGAGAATACTAGTGGTTGAAATTTGCTTCCTACTTGGGAAAATTTGGTATCTCTCTCTTCTGAAAATGATTTTTGGTGATATCTCTTGGTGAATGATTGAGCTAAGGTGGTGTGCACCTCTTGGAGACTTCTTTTCTTGCTTATGAATGGTCATTTCTTGGTGAACTAGGGTTTGATCTGCATATTTCTTGGAATTGGTAAGGAAAATATGCAATTATTAGTTCTTCTTGCTTGTTTCATGATTATTGTTGGTCGAAACCCTAGGAGGAGTATAAGCGCATACATCCTCCATTAAAATTCAATTTATTTGCTATTTTACAAGTAATTTATTGCAAGGTTGATAGGAGGAATACAAGAGTGTACACCCTCCTAGATATACCTTAGTTTGATTTGCATACCCTAGGGAGTAAGAGGATTTACACCTCTAGGTATTTTGTTGATCTAAATCATAATTTTCAAGACCCCATTCACCCAAATTTTAAAGGAACTAATATGAAGTTTGCATTTGGAGAAATAAATTGTTTGCATTGGTAAACATGATTTAGTGAGATATTGATATTGTTTAAGTTGGGATCTATTCTTGATGTTTTGAGGTTGCTAAGGCCTCTAGGGTGTCTAGGTTTGCTTAGTCTTCTTGGAGATATAATTGAACAAAAGATAAATCCATTAGGGCTGCAACAAATTACTCTCTTGTTTTATTTATAACTCACATTTCAACTGTCAAAATTTGCTAGCAAGCTGCCATAATAATATACTAGTCTCAATGCACTTTTTGGGTGGTTTACTTTCTTGTTTTGTGGGTTGAAATTTTCTGTTGTAGAAATAGTTTGATACAACCATAAGGATGATAATATATCTCTACAATACTTGTTTATAACAACCTTATTTCACTGCTAAAGTCTTATGCTTTCATACTTGAGTTACTCTAGTTATTGCTAGCTTATCTCCTGCATCATTTGCCTAACTTTTAGCATCTTGTAGAACCTTTAATAGTCATTTACTTGCGAATATATATTTCTGTTGACTACTGCAAATAGGGACAACAAGATTAAGTTTCTTGTCCATTGGATTATTTAGCTTGTATCTCATTTTTTCTTGTGTCTCAGGCACACACAATCATCTTCTGCAGGTACTCGATTTCCTTGGAAACTATTAACCACTTCTAAGACTCTTTTCCAAGCTATCTTCCACTTAGTGTCTTGATCTATAGGGGAATCACTTCCATCATATCACTTTTCATTTCATTTCTCCCTAGGGTCACCTAAGACTCCCCCTTGTGTTGGATTCTTCCTTCACTAAAGTGAGGGGAGGGTTTATTTGAGGTCACAGTCGGTTAACTCTCCCACTATTATCTCCATGATGTGGATTGGGTCAGGCTTTTCCCAACCTACAGTTTGTGTGATAACATTTTGGCGTCATTGTTGTGGAGGATTTTGAATCCTCTTTCATTCCCTAACGACACTTTGGCAAGCTACCATCCCAAAGCCTTTACCCCTAGCTTTCTTGGTGACTCCACTTGAAGGACATTCCTCTTCCACCCTTGATGAGATCTTCTTGAAGCCCATCTGCCGACTCCACCTTCCTAGAATCCATTTTCCCTCAATAATTTCCCCCCTTGGAGATTCAAGCCTTCGAAATTTTTCCAAAGAATTCCTCCTCTCAAGTCTCCTGTTGTCAAAACCATTTTCCAAGGTACCCTTCCCCTTGCTCCAATGGCCAACCTTTGGAAAAAATACCTTTATAAACCCATAAACATGGCCACCATCTCCCGATACCCCAACATAATTCCAAAGGAGTCTCACAAATGGTTTCCAAAGTTTCCAGGAAATAATGTAATTACTGTTGATGATCATCTCTATGCCATGGAAATTCAAAAGTGTAACATGAGTATGTAACAATGAAGATACTATTCTCATCATTCACTGAAGATGCTCAAAGATGGTTCAAAGGACTCCCTGATAATCACATAGCATCTTATGATGAATTTTCCAAGTTATTCAAGAAAATATGTGTTGGATATGTGTCATATTCTTTGCATGACTAGAAATAATGTCTACATTGTGTCAGACGTGCAGGGGGGCTCCTCCCCCCAAAATTATTTTTCCTCAGTTTTCGTGTCCATTTTTGGGTGGTTTTTCGGCACATCGTTTTTTGTCGATGGTTTTTTATTTTCGGTTAAGGAATTAGGGTTGTTGACTAATCTAGGTCATTGGATTAGGGTTTTGGATGTCGTTGGCTCCTATATGTATATTTTATTGTAAACAATGTATGATATGAATGAATATAGAATATGTTGGTTTTCTCGGTTTGGGTTTCTAGGGGAAAAATCTCTATGTAATGTGTGTATTTTCCATTGTATCTTTTATGTTCTTTTATTGAAAATATGTTTGTAGAAAAATATGGTACAAGGTTAAAATATACAAGATGGAAAATGAAGAAAGACAATGAATTGATTGTAGCTCAGTTCAATTAGATAAAGAAGAAGGAGAATGAGACAATGAGTGAATTTGACAACAGGTTTGATAGATTGTACAGTCACATCCCGAGAGATCTACGTCCTATAGATGTAGTTATTCGTCTCCTTTACACGAATGATTTCGATTGGCAATTTTGTTTCATCTTGAAGGACAAGAATCCCACCACCTTGGCTCAAGCTAAAGAGTACAACACATAAATTGAAGAGAATATTCTTGATTCCAAGTTTGACCCCTTTCAATATCCTCATGCCAAGATAGAAGAAAAGACTAAATCTTCCAGTAGCAGTGCTCTAGAACCAATTTCTCTCTTGACTTAGAAGATAGACCAAATGAGTACCCAGTTTGTCCAACCTCATAATCATATCATGGGTTGATTAACCACCATGGAAAGAAATAAATCTTCCCTCAGACCTTAGTTTTCTAGACAACAAAGAGATGCCATAGGGTGGAAGCCAAGGCCTAAAAAAGAGGGAAAATCCTCTGACACATTGAACCTGTTTGGAATGGTCAACATGAAAGAGACACCATGGTGTTCTCCATGCCAAGAACCTCATCGGAAGGATGAATGTCCCCAACGAGATGAAGACTCTCCTGATAGTATGTACTTCATGGAAATGATATGCAAATTCCAAGAGGAAGATGTCACACAGGAACAGATTGATGAAGCTAGAAGAAAAGGAGCAAGACAGGGACAACTCTGGGTGTTAAACCAGTTGATAATTGATCAAAGAAAGGAATTGAGGAAGAAGGAAATTTTTACGTACACTAGAAGAAATAAGCCTCCAGTTCCTCCATCAAAATTGTCCACTCTACCTCATCTAGAAGTAACCATTCCTCCCCCAATATATAATTTTCTTCCAAATCCAACTCCAACAGAAGACGATATTCAATTGAACATAGACGTTGCGGCCATGTTTTGGAAGTTGAATATGATGGTCCATGTAACAGAGATGTGCAAAATTCCTTCTATAAGGAAGGAAATATTGAAGTTATTACAGGTACCAACCAAGAAGGAGGACCCTCCAATCATCTTGAACACCATGTATCTTGATCGATAAAGGGATAATAAACCTCATTTCTATCTTTCTTTGGGCATGAACGACCTTCACTTAAACAATTGTATGTTGGAATCTGGGGCCTCAACAAATGTCATTTCCTTGAAGGTGATGGAGAAACATGGCTTAAAGAAAACCCAACCATATGGAAATGTTTGTGGAATCGATTCTAAAAGGGTCAAGGTTTATGGGATATGTGAAGATGTTGAAGTTTACCTTATTGATTCCCCTCATATCAACATCCTTATGAATATAGTAGTGATTAACATTGCATATGCTTGGAGAATGCTTATATCAAGCAGTTGGTCTACCACTCTTGGAAGTTTTCTCAGTATGGATCTCACCCATGCACATATTCCCATGGGATATGGAACTTTTGAGATCTTATATAGTTGAGAGCGGGATGAAAAGCATGTGATGGACCTCAACTGTCCTGATTACACAAGTGAGTGTGACTTTGATGAGGTTCCAAATACCATTGAGTATGATCCACGAGACCTACCTTTCATACATAAGGATTGCATAGATACATTACTCCCAAGGAAAAATAAGTACAAGGAGAAGCTTCCAAAGTTCCAGAGAAAAGAGCTAGGGTCCATCTAGATATTGAAGAAAGAAGATAAAGATAAAAAAGAACGTGAGAAAGCCATTGAAGATGCAATTAATATAGAGCGTCCTTTCTATCCTTACATTGAGAATATACCTTACATCAACTGCAATGAATGAATTCTTGTGTTCATGTGGGACAAGAGGAAGGGAAAGCCTAAATATGACTAGAAGGATGACAACGATTGACTTGGTCCTTACATCATCAAGAAGAAGTACGTGAAAGAGAAGTACTACTTGAAAAATTTGGACGGAAGAAAGATACCATTACCAGTGGATGGGTCTCTTCTCTGACCCTACATTCGAGACACTTGACTTCTTCAGGGCCCAGGCCCCAGGTAAGTAGGTAGGTTATCTTTCTTTCCTTGCATTTGCGCCTTGATTTCTCATGGTAGTTTAGTTGCATTTCATTTTTCATTTTTCTCTACTTGCATATTGCTTTCATCATATTATTTTTTAAAAATGCAAAATTTTCATTCTAGATTAGTTGTTATTTTTAGATCTGATATATATAGACGAGGGGTGATAGAACCACCATGAATTTTACAGTTTTATGTTTTAGTGTAGGAACAATTCCACTAGGATATGTTGCGGTTTTCATGCACTCGATGGAGACTACATGTCCCCATGTAGGAGTCATATTTTATCCCCAGTTCATAGGGATAACTAAGGAAATGATGTATCGAGGCCCTCATGTTGTAGACATGGAGTACTGAGAGACAGCTTGACCAACAGTGTCCACTTGCATAGACAAAGACCCGCATCACCACCACAGTTCCAGGTTCATCATGAGGGTATCCACCACATCAAATTGCTTCTAGAAGACATTGGGTCTTTCTCCATGAGGTACAAACCAAGTATTATGGTGAGTGTCATTTCAAAATCTGAGGAATTTGAGTTTGTTGCATTTTAAACTACTTTTGATTAAGTAACATCTTCTTGGAAATTATTCTCTTTTCCTTGTTTCACCTTGGTGGTTGACATTTCACCCTAGTAAGTGCCATTCCTAACCATACTTGTCACTTTCCACACTTCATTCCCTCGTCTCCTTACATTTTGGGTTTTCAGGTGTACTGAACCAAGAAGGGATTGTCCCTCATATCATGAGAAGAAGGGGTTGAAGGCCTAGAGGCTTGTAGCTAGCAAAAGATAAAATCCAATCATGAACCTTATAGATGTTCGCCCAAGGATCCAGAGGAATATGAAATGTTTCTCATAAGAAACTGATGGGATCCATGAAAAATAACTAATACAAAATGCCAACCAGAGTGGAGCATGTGTGGGAAATGTTTTTCATGCTTAGGTAGAATCCTGACACATTGTCTTCAACTTCAGGAATCATGATGTGACCAGGGTAGAGTCAAGGTGGGCATTGTTTTTCATGCTTAGGTAGAAGCCCCACCTTGGCTTCAAATTGGAAACATATTAAAAGAACTAAATGCAATAAATGGGTTTGGAAAAAATATGCATTGAAAACGAAGGTGCAACACACCCTCTACAAAGGCACCCATAAATGAGATACTACGATCCCTTGTATGTCATGAACCCCATGCCCAAGAGTCTTTCCCCCATTTGTGTCACTTTTTCCACTTGTATTAGAGAGGGGCCCACTTGGGAAACACTCCTAAACTTGAGGTATGATTCACACAATAGGTCTCTTTGTCAACCCTCCCATACCCAAACTTGGAAAATTGCATAGGGTCTTTGAGAACTTGTTTATTTTGATGAGGTGATTTTGATGTACATGCTCAGATGGATATTTTATTGAATTGATTTAATTATCATGATGAATTTGACTTGAGATCCTTGGAGGGCGTATTCATTTGTCTTTGTAGGACCTAGTTGGTGGACGGTTTTGGAAGAACAATCTTAGTTTGGGCTTCCTTGGGTGTAACACCCCAGGTTTTGAACCCCCATTTTAAATAATGTATTGTTACAATGTTGAGAGGCCAGGGTGCCCAAACAATTATTAATAGGCCAGTGTTCCCAAGACATGTAATATTTTTTTATCATTATTAATAATAAATACATGGCTGGTTGCTAGACAGACAAGGACTAGAGTTATAGGGGGGTATGATTCCACAAGAGAGGGGGATTGAGGGGCTAAGTGTTTATTCCTATTTTAATTACCCTTTTCTGTCTAAGGGAGGGGATCGGTTACATGAGCTTCTTGGGGAAGGCCAGGAGGTTCTTGATTCCCACAAAGTTACTTAAACTCACCTCTGGTATGATGGGGGGGTTGGAATGACGGCTTGTTCATTGATTTCCTGTACATTCACTCATTTCCCTCATGCACTTTCATGCACCCACTTAGCCATTCATTGATCCATCCTGATCCATGTCTTTGCTTGGGAAAGGGAACCAAACTGCTAAATAATTAGCCACGATATGGTGGTATGTAGTGGTCGCTAGTGTGATCCAGCCGTGAATTGAGGCCTGCATGTCTGAGATGCGTTGGCCTGTGTCCAACGTTGCTCACAGCTTCGAGTCCTGAGAGTTCCAACATTGAGATTCTGGACCAGTTGCACTAGAGCCCGAATAAGGAGAAGGACTACCTGAGGGACTACATGGTAGAGAAGGGTGGGGGTATGTTCTCTCGGGTGGTGCAAGCTGGGTACTTGGATTCTTGTGAGAGTTGGGAAGCTTGTGAGAGCTTGGGTATTGACTGGTTTGGGAATCCAAGTAACACTCTGGAACCATCCTTGTGGATTCATAGCCCTGGCTCGGGGGTGACGTTGCTTTTGAGTTTTGGAACAATAGTGTCTACGGTTGGGTGGAACGTCCTTGGTTTGCAACTAGTTGGTGTTATCTTTCATAAAGATAAGTGCTCTTTGTTATGGTATCATTTACATGTATATGCATGTATTTCCGTTGTATATTTAATTATCGTTTAATTGAATCTTTAGACTATGCATTCTTGCTTACTACTCTTGTGCATGTCATTAAAGTCTTTTCTTTTATGCATCCTTAAATTTCAAAAAGGTATCGACAAGAGAAAGAAGTCCAAGGGAGGGCTTGAAGGTAGCACACCTCGTCCTGAGGGTGGATGGGTATGTTGCAGTGTGGTATCAGAGCTTCTGGTTGAAACACCGGGCCGGTATGGGCCAGGTCTGTTGGTCAGAGTCTCGTGGTTATAGATCGAACTCTGACCGTGGAGTTGAAAATCTCAGGAGGAATGGCGTTGCAGAATCTACGTAGGAGTTAGATCACCAGAGACCCGTTGTAAGGGGTTTGAAGGATCGTGACCGTCCCCTTTGAATTCGGGAGCGATTGCCACTGTAGGATCAAGAGAGATGATTTGGTTCAGTTAGCCACTGGAACCAAAAGAAGAATCCATGACATGGTCAGAAGTTGTTCCATAAGTCTTAATGGCGTGAATACTAGTATTTATCTAAATATCATACCATTGGGGTCTTATGATATTATGATTGGAATGGATTGGTTGGAAAAGCATAATGTTGTCCTAGATTTTCATAACAAGACATTTACATGTCTTGATGGAAATGGAAAATAGAGCACTGTGAAAGGAGTTCCAAGACCCATCTCTATAAGGGAGATTTCAGCCTTACAACTAAAAAGATGTTTTAGGAAAGGATTTCAATTGCATGAAACTCATGTGGAAGAGCCAGAAAATACAAAGGGGCCAAGCCTCGAAGATTCCTCGGTACTACAGGAATGTGAAGATGTATTCCAAGAAATACCCATATTGCCACCAAGAAGGGAGATAGATTTTTCAATTGATTTAGTGCCAGGAGCTGCCCCGGTGTCAAAAAACACCTTACAGAATGAGCACACCAGAGTTAAAATAATCACAAATGCAGTTGGAGGAATTGTTGAAGAAAGGGTACATACGTCCAAGTGTTTCACCTTGGGGAGCACCAGTACTTTTTGTCAAAAAGAAAGATGGAACCTTGATGTTGTGTATTGACTTTTGACAACTGAACAAGTGCACTATAATGAAAAAGTATCCTCTACCCCGAATTGATGACCTCTTTGATTAGCTAAGAGGAGCAAAGATATTCTCAAAGATTGACCTGAGTGCAGGATACCATCAGGTAAGAATCAAGGAAGAAGACATTCATAAGACAACCTTTAGGACCATGTATGGGCATTATGAATTTGTAGTGGTTCCATTTGGACTGACCAATGCACCAACTGTCTTCATGTGCTTAATGGATGGCATATTCAGAAATTATTTGGATAAGTTTGTCATAGTAATCCTAGATGACATACTTATCTATTCTAAGTCTGAAGAGGAGCATGAACATCACTAAATACTGGTATTGCAAGTACTGAGAGAACATCAGTTGTATGCCAAGTTGAGTAAGTGTTCATTTTATCAAAAGCAAATCCATTACTTGGGACACATTATTTCAGAGCAGGGCATAGCAGTAGATCTAAAGAAGATTGATTCCATTAGAGGATGGCCAAAACCCAGAAATGTGTCAGACATCAGATCTTTTATGGGATTAGTTGGCTACTACAAAAGGTTCATAGTAGGGTTCTCTAAGATTGCTCATCCCATCACTTCTTTTCAAAAGAAGGGAACTAAATTTGAATGGAAACTCAAGTGTGAAAATAATTTTAAACTGTTGAAGGAATTACTTACTAGTGCATCTGTGTTAAACATTGCTGACCCAAAGGAAAGTTGTGTGGTATGTACAGACACATGTAAGGAAGGAATTGGGGGAGTCCTCACACAAAATGGACACGTTATTGGATATGAGTCCATAAAGCTTAAGGAACATGAGAGGAACTATGCCACGCATGACTTGGAACTTGCTTCCATTGTTCATGCCTTGAGGATGTGGAGGCATTATCTCATGGGGAATAAATTCGAATTAAGGACAGACCACATTGGTTTGAAGTATCTTTTTGAACAACCAAACTTGAATGCCAGGAAAACAAGATGGCTAGAATTTTTAAGTGAATATGACTTCGATATCAAGCATATCAAGGGAAAGGAGAATAAAGTTGTTGATGCACTTAGTAGAAGAGTGCATATCATGCATGCTACTGTTGTCAGTATGCATCAGTCAGAATTGAAGAGAAGAATTTTAGATGGTCTTGTTACAGACCAGCATTACCTACAGGTAAAGGAAAACTTATAGCAAGGAGATGTACAACAGAAAATAAAGGAGTATGAGATAAAGGAAGACAGATTTCTCATGCATAAAAATAGAATCTATGTTCCTAGTTCTGGAGAACTGAGGAATTTGGTACTGAAGGAAATGCATGATGTTCCTTATGCTGGACATCCCGGTTACCATAAAACAATTACAACAGTAAGAAGCCAATTCTTTTGGCCGAGAATGAAGAGGGATGTTGTTGATTACATCGTGCGATGTATGGAATGTCAGAAGGTGAAGGCTGAACATAGGCACCCAACGGGTTTTCTACAGCCATTGCCAATCCCAGAGAAGAAATGGGAAGTGATCACCATGGATTTCATCACAGGATACCCAGAATGAATAAGAAACATGATTCAATCATGGTGGTGGTTGAAAAATTAACAAAGGCTGCTCATTTTGTGCCTATGAAGACAATGCATACATCGGCTAATATTGCATAAATTTTCATGAAGGAAATTCCTAGGTTGCATGGGATACCTAGGACAATCGTCTCAGACATAGATACAAAGTTTACCTCCAATTTCTGGAGGGGATTGTTTAAATGATTTGGCACAAATCTAAACTTTAGGACAACATATCATCCCCAGACAGATGGGAAAATAGAGAGAGTCAATCGAATAATTGAGGACATGCTGAGAATGTATGTGATGGATAAGCCATCTAAGTGGGAAGATTACTTACACTTGGTGGAGTTTGCATATAATAATGGGTATCAAGATTCATTGGGAATGAGCCCATTTGAAGCCTTGTATGGTAGGAAATGCGATACTCCAGTAAGCTGGGACAACCCAACAGATAGAGTGGTACTTGGGCCAGAGTTGCTCAAGGACATGGAAGACCAGATGGTCAAGATCAAACAAAATTTAAAGGCAACTTAGGATAGACAGAAACTTATGCAGACAAGAACATGACAGCTAGAGAATTTAAAGTAGGGGAACATGTACTTTTGAAAGTGAAGCCCAAGAAAAGATCTTTGAAATTGGGTAGTTGTACAAAGCTAGCAGCCAAATTTTGTGGTCCATTTGAAATATTGGATAGAATAGGGCCAGTTGCATACATGCTTGCATTGCCTGCTTCCATGAATGTGCATAATGTATTTCATGTCTCTTTATTAAAGAAATATGTACATGATCCTAACCATGTTATTGATTGGCATCTGATTCAAGTAGATATAGAGGGAGATTTTCAGGTTCAACCAGTGCAAGTATTGGACAGAAAAGTCAAAATTCTCTAGAATCGAGTTATAGAGGTGGTAAAAGTTTAGTGGACTTGCTACGGTCCTGAAGATGCTACCTGGGAGCATGAAGATGCCTTGCGGGCAAAATACCAGCAATTTTTTGAATAAATTTTAGATTTTGATCTCTATTTTGTATATGCACTAAGGACATTGCCAAAGCAAGGGGGAGGGGATGTAACGCCCCAGGTTTTGAACCCCCATTTTAAATAATGTATTGTTACAATGTTGAGAGGCCAAGGTGCCCAAACAATTATTAATAGGCCAATGTTCCCAAAACATGTAATGTTTTTTTATCATTATTAATAATAAACACATGGATGGCTGCTAGACGGATAAGGACTAGAGTTATAGGGGGATATGATTCCACAAGAGAGGGGGCTTGAGGGGCTAAGTGTTTATTCCTATTTTAATTAACCTTTTTTGTCTAAGGGAGGGGATTGGTTACGTGAGCTTCTTGGGGAAGGTCGGGAGGTTTTTGATTCCTTATGAAGTTACTTAAACCCACCTTTGGTCTGATGAGGGGGTTGGACTAATGGCTTGTTTGTTGATTTTTAGTACGTTCACTCATTTCCCTCATGCAGTTTCATGCACCCACGTACCCATTCATTGATCCATCCTCATCCTCATCTTGGCTTGGGAAAGGGAACCAAACTGCTAAAGAATTAGCCACAGTATGGTGGGTTGTAGTGGTCGCTGCTGTGATCCAGCCATGACTTGAGGCCTTCATGTCTGAGATGTGTTGGCCCGTGTCCAGCATTGCTCACAGCTGTGAGTCTTGAGAGTTCTAGCATTGAGATTCTGGACCATTTGCGTTGGAGCCCGAATAAGGAGAAGCACTGCCTGAGGGACTGCGTCGCAGAGAAGGGTGGGAGTCCATTCTCTTGGGTGGTGCAAGCTAGGTAGAAGAGATTTGGGTACTTGGATTGCTATGAGAGCTTAGGTGCTGACTGGTTTGGGAAGCCAAGTAACACTCTGGAACAGTCCTTGTGGATTCATAGCCTTGGCTTGGGGGTGACACTGCTGTTGAGTTTTGGAACAATAGTGTCTACGGTTGGGTGGAACGTCCTTGGTTTGCAACTAGTTGGTGTCATATTTCATAAAGCCAAGTGCTTTCTGTTATGGTATCATTTACATGTGTATGAATGTATTTCCACTGTATATTTAATTATCGTTTAATTGAATCTTTAGACTATGCATGCTTGCTGACTACTGTTGTGCATGTTGTTAAAGTCTTTTCTTGTATGCATCCTTAAATTTTAAAAAGGTATCGGTAAGAGAAAGAAGTCCAAGGGAGGGCTTGAAGGTAGTGTACCCCGGCTTGTGGGTGGCTGGGTATGTTACATTGGAGCTTGAAGCCCACAGGTTGGAGACAATGGCCTACACACTGGAAAATGATGACAACCTTTGGAGGCCATAGGGACACCTTGGATGACTCATCTATTCCCCTACTATCCCAACGTTTTTCCTTTGGAGGCCAAAATGTCACATTTGGAGGGCTTGATGTCTTGTGGAGCTAGGGATTGGGGCGGTGGCATTGATTGACTTGACACTTGGCACGTTTTGGTGGAAGAAGGCATGGCTTGAAGGAAGAAACCCTAACACATGAGAGGGAGGCCCTAGAAGGCCCAATGACTTCCATATTCTACTCGAACGACTTGCAAAAGGTGTCAAAACGTCACCCTAGAAGAGGGATGATGTCACTTTAGGGTTTCTTAGGTGCATTTTGAAAGTTAAATTTGAATTTTATAATGTAAAGGGGAAAAGTGAGCTCCTTGACCCCTTACTTTGTGGTTTACCCTAAAATTAAGTGGACAAACACTTTTAGTTGGATTTGTATAAATAAAGATCACTTCTATTTCATTTTATCATAGCTCTCCCGTTGTGAGAAGACTAGTGGCTGAAATTTGCACCCTACTTGGGAAAATTTGGCATCTCTCTCTTGTGCAAATGATTTTTTCTGATATCTCTTGGTGAATGATTGAGCTAAGGTGGTGCACACCTCTTGGAGACTTCTTTGCTTACTTATGAATGGTCATTTCTTGGTGAACTAGGGTTTGATCTTACATCACTCTTGGAATTTGTAAGGAAAAATTGTAATTATTAGTTCTTATTGCTTGTTTCATGATTATTGTTAGTTGAAACCCTAGGAGGATTATAAGTGCATACACCCTCCATTAAGCTTCAATTCATTTTCTAGTTTACAAGTCATTTATTGCAAGGTTGCTAGGAGGAGTACAAGGGTGTACACCCTCCTAGATATACCTTGGTTTGATTTGAATACCCTAGGGAGTAAGAGGATTTACACCCTTAGGGATTTTTTTGATCTAACTCTTACTTTTCAAGACTTCATTCACCCAAATTTTAAAGGCACTAATCTGAAGTTTGCATTGGATAAATAAATTGTTTTCATTGGTAAACATGATTTACTGAGATATTGATATTGTTTAAGTTAGGATCTATTATTTACACTTTGTGGTTGCTAAGGCCTCTAGGGAATCTAGGTTTGCATAGCCTTCTTGGAGATATACCTAAACAAAAGCTACATCCATTAGGGCTGCAACAAATTACTCTATTTTTTTATTTTTTTATAACTCACATTTTAACCATCAAAATTTGCTAGCAAGCTGCCATAATAATCTACTAGTCTCAATGCACTTTTTGGGTGGTTTACTTTCTTGTTTTGTGGGTTGAAATTTTCATTTGTAGAAATAGTTTGATACATCCATAAGGATGATAATATATCTGTGCAATACTTTTTTATAACAACCTTATTTCATTGCTAAAGTCTTATGCTTTCATACTTGAGTTACTCTAGTTATTGTTAGCTTATCTCTTGCATCATTTGCCTGAATTTTAGCATCTTGTAGCAGCTTTAATAATCATTTACTTGTTGATATATATTTATGTTGACTACTACAAATAGGGAAAACAATCTTACCTTGTTTTTCCATTGGATTTTTTAGATTGCATCTCGTCTTTTCTTGTCTCTCGGGCAGGTACAATCATCTTCTACAGGTACTCGATTTCCTTGGCAAATATTAACCACTTGCAAGACTCTTTTCCAAGCTATATTCCACTTAGTATCTTGACCTATAGGGGCATCACTTCCGTCATATCACTTTTTGTCTCATTTCCCCCTAGGGTCACCTGAGACTTCCCCATTGTGTTGGATTCTTCCTTCACTATAGCGAGGGGAGGGTTTTTCTGAGGTGACAGTGGGTAAAATATCCCACCATTATCGCCATTCTATGGATTGGGTCAGGCTTTTCCTAACCTACAACTTGCACGATAACATGTATCATACACTTGAGGTTGCACCATTAGACTTTTTCTAACTAATATTCCTAGACTCAGTTGTACTTGGGCTTATTATGTCTTTTCAAGAGTGTTTGATTGAGGTGAATAGGTTGTGAAAATGAAATTGTGATGTATAATTCAAAGGTATATAAAGTGGTATCATAGGTCATTTTTGTCAATATTTGAGATGAATAGAGTGTGAAATTATATCGTGATAGGTGATAGGTATTGTGAAAATATGTAAATTTGTTTATCAATGTCAAAAAATAATTGAAATAGGAAAACAATTTACAATACTTAAAAGTTATTTACCTAAATTTCATTGATACAATTTTAAGACCTCAACATATAATAAAATTATTGTATGTAAATAAAATCCTATGAAATTCCTCGAACACTTTAATATAAATTCTCAAATGATGGGAAATGCACATGACTTGAAAAGAAAAACATTTAGATTTCACAAAATTTAAACAAATTTAAAACCTTTCAATTATAAATATATATAATTAACGAAATTAACCAAATGGGAAAATGGAAATATATACAATGATACAACATGGTTTTATTTGGAGCAAAATCTTTTCTAGATGAAATAATATGCATACCATTATATTGAACATGAAGTAATGGATCTTTTGAAGGGTTTACTCTCACACAATTTTTTGTACTTGATTCCTTCTCATTTGTTACAACCCAAAGTTTGAGGTTCATAGTATCATATATGTGTTGTGAAGGACATCCTTTTTCCACATCTATAGATGACATCAATCTCTGGTGAATAAAAGAAAATTAACATTCAACTATGGATTATGAATGCAAAAAAATTACAAAGAATAGTCTTGTCATAATTTTCATTTGTCACTATGATCAAGCTAGAATTGAACTTTTTGAAGAATTTAGGTAGTATCATTGAACAATTTATAATGAACAACTACACACCTAATCAAATGAAAGTTCAACACAACTAGCCCGAGGTAGTAATTTTTCCACTTCAATTCTAGCACTCATGCTTGTCAACGAACTTTTTTCCTTACAATGATTAAGAGTTTCGAGCTCTTCCATAAATACAACATAAAAAGTTATACGGTCTTAGAAATTTGACCCATCATAGATATATGACAACTATCTCAACCCACTACCAAACCATAATTTCTTTTGTAGGGGCCCAAACATCAATAGGGTGACATGAACATGTAGAAAATAAGTAAACTGAAAGGTGGAACCAAGACCATGCAAAATACTAATGATTACATGTTAAAGGATACAAAAGGAACATATACTCTGTTGATATGACTCCTATCTAAATGTGGTAGTCTAGAAAACCAATGCCCATACGATAAATCCTAGTTCTTAGATAATAGCCTAAGGAAGAATCAATTGGGAAATATTTCTTTGATGAATCAAATGCTAGCTAAAGAGAAATAGATCAAATCTTCTTCATAATATTTTCTACAAGAATTCTCATTGTTGTTATAACTTAGTATGACGACAATTCAAAAATTGCAGTGAAAATCCAAAACAAAAATACTTCAAGACATATTGATTGCTTATCCTGAGAACATCAGTGGCCGCATATACAACAAGTAAGCTTGAGAACTTGATTGTTGAGATTTGATTTCTAAGCGTTGTTTTTATATGGTTTTTAATGATTTGATGTGTTTTTTGTAATTTTCATAGGAGTGAGAAGAACGATATGGAAAACGTTTGTGCACAATATGAGATTCTACATAAGCGGAAGAGATTCGAGGGATGCCACACATAAATCCTTTCCTAAGTTTGTTTCCTCTACCTGTTGGGGTGGGCTCCCTAGAGTCCCTACATCGTGGATTCTATGGCCCTTGGCTGCATCCTAGTCATCATCACAGACAACGTTTCCCTGACATACCTAGACGTGGTTTCATGGGCAAAGACCTCGCTATTGGTTCCTAAGTGTGACATGGCAAAGCTGGGCAAGGTGTTGGAGCATGTCACCATCAAAAAACTCAGTGCCATATAAAGGGACCTCTAAAATGGAACCATTTGACAGGCTCTATTGTTCACAAAGACACTATAGCATCATATGTTTTTTTTTAACACAAACGAGTAGGTTTTATATTAATAAAACAGTGGCTAAGCCACCCAAAAGTTTACAACTGATAATCCTGAAGAGGTTCAACATGCCTTCAGAAACCAAATTCAGGTGTCTCCTGCAGTCATGATAGCTACTAAAAGCCTGTCCAAAGTTACAATAGAGAATAGCATAATACGTAGAAGATACCATAGAACATAGATCTCGAATCCTATTCTAGTCCTTGTGAGTGACAAATTCAATCAGAATCGATTTGGCATCCATGAGTTGCAAAGCAAGGGTGAAATCTGATCTCGTTCTCCCCAAATCTTCATCAAGTCGCGTCAGTCTGCAACCCCCAAGATCTTTCGCTTGCCACACAGATTGGACTATCCGCGGACTTGCTGACGAAGGTCACGCACTTTTACTTGCAAGAAATTCACCAAATCAGCATCACAGGAGGCATTGTGATCTATTGAAATCCGATGGGATGAAGTGCCCCCAGGCATCCAATTCTGCTTAAGGCTATATCCCCTAGACCTACGGGATTGGAAAGGGGTTTACATACCCATTCAAACAAATGTATCCCTTGCCCAAGGGAAGCGCCTCACTAGCTTCTTGATCTGCAACATCATTATGCTTTCTCAAAACATGAAAAAAGTCAATATGCCGGAAAGAAGAAAGTAGAACCTGAATTTTTCGAAGGATTTTCCGAAGGCGACAGTTTGAGGGAAGACGTTGAACAATAATGGACTGAATAATGAGCCTGGATTCTCCAACAACAGTGAGGTCTGAGATCCCATGATAAATAGCTTGATCTAATCCCTGCCATAAGGCCAATGCTTCAGCTAGATTGTTGGATTCGATTCCAAGTCCCCATGAATACATGAGAATCAGTTTTTCGTGAGAACCTAATAACACCCCTCCCCCTCCAGCCTCCCTTGGATTGCCTTTCTAGGCACCATCAAAAAACAACATGTTCCTACCAAGTTTTTTTTTCCAGATATCGAAGTCATGCTCATCCTTCCATATTTCCCATGGTTGGAGAGCAAAGGGAGAACTGGCTGGAGCTGATACAGTTCCTGGGTTTAGGCTTTGAAGCCAAGCTTCCTCCTCAGGGGATAGAGGTAGTTTAAGGATTTTCACAGACTAGAAACGGAGGAAATATCCTAGCAGGGCCTTAATTTTAATCACAGTTTGGATTGGGGTGGAGCAGATGCCACGGAAAATACAATTATTTCGCTCAAGCCACAGTTTCCAGAAAATGAATTTAGGAAGAGACATCCAGGCATAGTCTAGTTTGTCATTCGAATGCTTCACAAAGGGAGAAGATATATGCTAGTTATGGAGGAGAGAGGGAACATCCTCAAAGTTCAAAGGAGCATTCCAAGGAGATGTGGCCAAATGCCAAACTTATTTAGCATAGGGGCAATAGAGAAACAAATGAGAGGTGGATTCTTCAGCAGAGAGATAGAGAGGGCATATAGAAGGGCCTTCCCACCCTTTTTTCTGGAGAAATTCAGCAGTGAGGACACTGTTATGAGCTAGAGTCCATACAAAGTGGTCGACTTTGGGCAGAGATTTTAGATTCCAAATACTTCCCTAGACTTCTGGGTCCCTTGGGACATGAGGAATTGATTTAATACATTTATACCCTGCTGCTGCTGAATAATGACCATTCGTAGAGCCCCAACCTATGATATCCTTCAGAAATTTAGCTAATGGGGATTTCCCTTGCAGGATTTGAAGGAGGTTTTGTTTTTCTTCCTGGAGATGGGGAGGGCATTCAGGAATTTCCCAATTCTCCCAGATCTGAATCCCTTCTGTTCTCCAACTGGAAATGTCCGCAATCATGGTTTTCTCTTGGCTTAGGAGGAGCTTCCTAATTCCATCTAGACCTTCCTGATGTCTTATGGGTGGGCATCCCAAGATGGAATCTTCCCAGATACGAATTCTCCTTCCATTACCCGGGATCCATGTTAGCTTAAAAAAGAAGAACGAATAAGCTCGCTTAAAGAGAGAGAAGACGGGGGATCCTTTAGTCAATTTAGGTCCTTGATCAAGACTTCTGAGCCTCGTTCCTGTGAAGTATTTCTTCCATAGCGCCTATTTAATCCAAGAGATTTTCCCTGTGACCATGTTCCATAGAAGTTTGACCCCAAGAGCTAGATTTTGAGCTCGAAGATCTCGCAAATGCAGGCCCCCTTCTAAATAAGGTGCTGTGACTTTTTCCCAGTTTACTAAAGGCAACTGATTTTCGTTCTGTTTCCCTCCTTTCCAAAGGAATCTTCGCAGGAGAGCTTCAATTTTCCCCAGAACTATTATAGGGGCTAACATCAAGGAGCTTTGGAAAACGGGCATACTTGCAAGGACTGATTTAATTAGAACTGTTTTGCCTGCCAAATTCAATCAGGAGGCTCCCCAAGAATTGATTTTAGCTTTCATCTTATCTATTAACGGTTCCCAACTGGAAACTTTTGGTTTAAGCTTAAAAATCGGCACCCCAAGATACTTGAAGTATGTCCATTGGGTTTTCCCTTCGATTTGCAGGATCCTGGACAAAGATTGCATTTCCAACAGAGTACAATTCCAACTGTAGATTTGGCTTTTATTATAGTTGATTTTTCTCCCTGACGCATCCTGGTAGAGATCCAGAACTTGTTTGAATTTCCGAGCGATTGAGGGGCTTGCTCTGCTAAGCAGAAGGGTGTCATCAACAAATTGAGCATGATTTACATCTTTCACCCCTCTTACAATGCTAAGACCCAACAGACCTTGATGGTTTCTACTGTGCTCCAACTGAAAGCTTAGGGAAGATCCTTGAATAACAAAGAGCAAGGGGGAAATGGGACACTCCTGTCGAAGCCCTCTAGATGCTTGGGAGAAGTATGCAGCTCTTCCATTTACCAGTGGTGCAATCCAAGGAGCTTTAATGTAGACTCTAACCAAATCAATGAAGGCGGGATTGAAGCCAAACCATTGCATAACCTGAAAAAGGAAATCATGACGAACCCTGTCGAAAGCGTTGGCCAAATCCAGTTTGATGACCATACCTTTTTCCTTTCGGCCAATGTTGGAATGAATTGCCTCTTGGACTAGGACTATGTTATCAGAGATTTGACGTCTCTTAATGAATCCTCCTTGGTTCTCAAGAATGATTTTAGGAAGAATAATTTTCAGTCTATTGGCCATAACTTTGGTAATGACTTTATACCCAATGTTACATAATGAGATTGGTTGGAATCGAGAGAAGGAGGCAACTCCCTTTCTTTGGGAATATGAGCCAGAAAGGAAGAAATGGTTCCTCCTCCTAATTTAGAGCACTTCTGGGATTTCCAAACTAAACAAAGAAGATCAGATTGAAGGATAGGCCAATAGGAAGTGAGAAATCTAGCAGTGAATCCATCAGGTCCAGGGGCTTTATCAGGGCTCATATCATCCACTGCTTGTTTAATTTCTTCCAGAGAAATAGGACACATAAGCTTCTTGTTAGAGGACTGATTTACCAGGATAGGTATTCGATCTAGGAGCTCAGAATTTCTAAAATCCATATCAGGGACCTCCTCAGTATAGATCTCTTGAAAGTGGTCATGGGCTGCTCTTTTGATGTCATCAGATGTAGTCAGATGGTTCTCAAGGTGATTGATCTTAGTAATAGAGTTAAAATTCTTCCTTGCCTTTGCTTGTTTATGGAAGAAGTTAGTATTTTTATCCCCTTCTTGGAGCCAAGAATTCTGAGATTTTTGCTTCCAATAGATTTCTTCTAGTTTGCAAGCAGCATGGAGAGTATGATGAAGAGACACCTCTCTGTCAAGCTTTGCCTGATCCAGGTTGCTTTCATTATGCAATTGATGATCCTCAAGAGCTTTTTCAGCTTCTAATCTTTGCTGCTTTGGAGTCTTAAGTTGTTTGGTCCAATCTTTAAGAGCTCTTTTGACCAGATGGAGTTTTTCTTACCAGACAAAGAAGGCAGAGCCTCTAACCTGAGTTTTCCAAGCCGATGCAACAAGATTTTGAAAACCATCCAAAGACATCTAGGCCGGATTGAACCGAAAAGGGATTGGCCCCAAATTTTTATCCTTTGCGAAGGAGAGAAAAATAGGCTTATGGTCTGAGGCACTAAAAGACAAAATAGAAGAGGAGGGGTCTAGACCTTGCAAATGGAAGGTCTGCTGGACCAGAAATTTGTTGAGACAGGATGCAATGTGACCTGGGCCTAGCCTTCTATTAGTCCAGGTGAATTTCCCTTTAATAGGTTTAACGTCCTCCAGATCCCAGTCTGAGATTATAACTTCAACCCATTCTCTGGTTGGATCGCGAACCAGGTTTCCCCCTTTTTTTTCTTTAGAGGAAAGAATTAGATTAAGATCCCCAACTAAAATTATATTTTCTAGCTGAGAGGACTTCAGATGTTCATTCAACATATTCTAGCAATTTTTTTTTCCAGATAAAGCGACAGGTGCATAAATATTAAAGATATTGACCTTTAGGTGAGTATCTTTTTGTAGAAACTCAGTAAAAATCCAGTGGGTATTGATAGCAGAAATCACTAGTTCCAACTTGGAAGCATCCCAGAGCATCACCAAACCTCCTGACGCTCCTCTTGAGTTAACAACTATACTATTTGCTTTGGGCCAGATGGAAGGAGTGACCTAGAGAAAGGAATGCTCTTCCATCTTTGTCTCCTAGATGAGGAGGATATTTGGCATCAAGATTCTGATAAGATCTTTCATTGATAATACTTTCAATTTGCTTCCCAACCCCCTACAGTTCCAGGAGACTATCCTCATTACTTACCTTTTGGATTGAGGGTTGCTCCTTTCGAGGCATTCCCTTGTTTCCTGGTATTTATGGAATTTAAATGTCTTTCCAAAGTGGATTGTACTCCTGATAATTTATCTCGATAAGTGGCTACCTCTCTTCATTCTCTTTTATATTTCCTTCCTCTTCGCTCTTTGTTGTTTTATTTTATCGGATCAGCTCCTTCCTCATCTGTGCCATCTTCCTCTGAGCCTCCTTACAGAGAGATTCTTACTTGCAAATCTTCTTTGGTCTAGGCTTCCCCCATGTCATGAGCTTCAGGGCCAGTAGCAGCATCCTGAGAGGGAGCCTCGACCACTTCATTCGGGCTGGGGAGAGCCTCATTCTCAGGGTTTTCAAGAGCAGCAAAGCTATTTCCCGGCACAGGGATTTTCTTACCCTCCTGGACTTTTGAAGTTTCCGGAGCTTTTGAGGCTGGAGGAGGGTTTTCCTTAGTGCCTTTTCTTCTAGAAATCGATTTTTGTTTCTTGACCGGTTGACAGCCTTCCTCAAGGCCCTTTTCTTTCTCGGCTAGTTTAGGGAAGTTTCTTTGGAAGTGGTCGTAGTCATGGCAATGCCTGCATTTGAAGGGTAGTTGTTCATAGTCCAGCTTTTGGAAATGTTGCCAACCTTTGACAGTTAGTTTCACTGCATCAGGGAGTCCAGCTTCCAGATCGAACTCCACATAGATCCGGGCACAAGAATATTTCCCTTTTGGGTCTGCTTGATCGGTATACCTCCCCAGACCATTTCCTATTGCTTGTAAGGATTCTTCATTCCAACAATTCATGGGAAGATTTGGGAGACGGACCCAGACTGGGATTTCCTTGGGCACATCTAATGCTGGATCGAAATCAAGAGTCCATCGATTCAGGTAAAGCCCTTGAGGGCCCATAAAATAGGGCCTGCTTCTAAAGATTAGGTCTCTATCCTCTTTGGAGATAAAGTCGAACAGAAAGAACCCTCTTCCCACAACGTAACTCGTAACACCTTGAGAGATTAAAGGTCTCCAATTGTTATGGATCCATGTTTCGGTGGTGCGAGGGGATGGCCATAGTTCGGTAAACTGTCCGACTAGGGCTTGATCTGCCAGAGAAACAACTGCCTGCATAGGTTTCTCCGGAGGAAGGGCTATTTCTGGTATGGCATCTAGTTTCTTTACAAACTTTGGCGGAGGGGTGGAATCGACCTTCTTTCCTTGAGAATTAATCAAGAAAGCAAGCGTAGATTCATCAACCAAGAACGAGGATAGGGGAGGAGGTGGATCTCCGCTTCCTGTAGAGATCATTTTCCGTGGTCCAAGGCCAGCATGCGAACGCTCCTTCACATAGGGTTATTTCTCTCTGCAATTTTTTGGGGTGTTGTAGCATACTATAATATCATATGTTATCATCCTAATCATAAGGTTTTTTTTGTTTTTTTATTCAGGATGTTTATAGATATTGTGAAGAGATTGTGTGTAATAGGACCTAGTGATCTCGACTATAGATGAATCTATATGAAACATATTTATAGGATCATGTCTTAAATATATCGAAGGGAGTCGACTTATGCACTCAACCACCACCGCGTGGATGTTTCATGGATGTTTGTGTGGGAGATGCACTGCCCAAGTAATAAAAGCACAACAACCTCAATAATAAATACATCGATTATTGAAAGTAGGCAGTGAGGATCAATCAAAAGTAGGTGGTGAGGGCCAATCGCGCACATAATGTCGTCGATGTTGGAGGTTGAATCCCAACAAATAGCAAAGGAGGCAGGGGACAAGTGGATAGGTGACGTGGAAAGTGGTATTGGACGACAAGTTTTGCTTGGTTGATAGGTTTTGGGAAAAAGTTGTTCCAATATACATACCTTTCATATAATCATTAAATAAATATATGTTTTATAAATAAACTGAATAGATAAAAGTCATAAACTTTTAGTAAAAATATTTGTGTTGTAATTTCATATAAAACATATTTTAAAAAATAAAATTCAGTACAAATATTTATGTTGTAATTTCATATAAAACATATATTAAAATATATAAAATTGAGTAAAACTATTTATGTTGTAAGTTACAATATAAAATTGAATAAAACTATTTATGTTGTATTTTCATACAAACATATGTAAAGAATAAAATGGAGAATGTAATAGGTATTTTTAAGGTACCAGATCTATTATAATAGCCGAAAATAGATATATTGTAGAGAATAACAATGAAACAACATGATAGATGAAACCAAAACACCAGAATAATACCTTTATTGATAGGAAACAATGTTCTCTTCCTCTTCAAGGGGGAAACCACCAACAAAGAAACACTCTATTACAATAATTCTCAAGACAAAAACTTATCATGCCCTCAACTCCTATTTATACTAAATCTATCTACCAAAAGAACAATCTAGAGGAAGATCTTCTAGAAGCAAAAGCTTCTATTAGGTATTCTTACATTTGACTTATTCTTCCTTATTACTAGACCTTATTAATATTGTCCTTTATTACATGGAAAATATATTATTCTACCTACGTGAGGGGTTGGGGAGGTTAGTTCCCTAACATGCCTTCCCCTTTAAAAAAAACCTTGTCCTCAAGGCTCGAGATGAGGAAATTGTTGTAGAATGGTAGATGAATCCTAGGTGGCATCTGCTTGAGTTGTATCTTTCCACTGTACTAACACTTCCTTGATGGTGCGTTGACGGAGACGACACTCATGTTGGTCCAACACTTCTTGTGGATACATGCTATAGATTATTTTTGGAATGAAATGAAAGAAGATATATTTAAATGGAATACACATAAAAATTTCTAGAAACAAAGAAACACAACAATACATGATTTCTATTAATGAAATAAATGTACAAATACTGTAAAAATACAGAGTGCGAGACTCACTAGAATGGTGGTAGATTTATCTCTAAGAAGAGTTGTGACGACTATTCTCATTCACAAGAAGATGATGATTACAATGAGTCTCTGAAGGGATTTTTATGATAAACATGAATGTCAAAACCCTACACATCCAAAAACCTAACCCTGGAAGATGAAACACCAAAATTCATGTGGGCCCCGTTGGGGTAAGTCAATGCATTAATTTCCTGAGGTCGTAACTTTTTCATACGATCTCTATTTTAGGCACATGATAGCCCTTTGGAAAGGTCTTTTCGATAACTATGCATTATGCCATCAAACTCTAACTCTGTCTATAGTTTGACTATGGCAAGCCAAGAAAACGCTATTTAGAGCCCCAAAATGGCCCTAGAAGTACAAAAAGATGTATTGACATGAAAACTTCCAAAATAAGCCAGTTGGAATAGGTGGGAGGCCACCAATATCCACTTGGATGTTGTGTGGGGATTTAGGACAACCCCTTAAGTGTAGAAACCATAATTACAAATAAATGTCCCCATTACAGAGAAACATGTTGACTGAAAACTGTCAAGATGAGCCAGTTGGAATTTGGAACAGCAGGGTGCCCACCAATATCCACTTGGATCAATCCTCCCCCCTTAGGAAGAAATGGTATCCATTGCGTTGAGTGCTCGGGAAAGAGGGGAAAGCGTTTTCTAAATCTAAATATTGGGGAGATGCGTGCCTTATTGGAGAAGTTGCATTGTTTGGTTTGTGGAAGGTTGTCACGAATTTGTTGTTGGCAGGGTTGAATCTGTTCCACCAACATGTTGTCTCTGGGATTGACAAGGCATTGTGTAGGAACCATTGTAGGTGAAAAAATATCTTCTTTCTCTTTTGTAATCTTCTTCTGTTGGATAGAAGGTGTTGAGGTTGCAGTGGTTGTAGTGGATTTCTGTGCATCCTTTGAACAGACTATGAAGAAGATGAATTTTACAGTATGAGAGATTACCTTGTGGAACTATTTTGGTGGAACAGTAGTTGGAACTACCTCTGGTATCCTATAGAGATGACCCCCTAGAGTAATAATGACACTACCAGGTTGAGACTCATAAACAACATGATGTTTCCACATATATGGTTGGCCCAAAACAACATCATAGACATCAATAGGGGAAAGATCACACACTACCTCATCCTTGAAGGGTTGGATGCCATAGGACAGGTAACATTGCTGACTAACATGGAGATCTCCTCCCTGGTGAAGCCACCCGATATTGTATGGTTACAGGTGTGGTGTTGTCGATAAACCCAATAGTTTGATGACCTCAACTAAAATTAGGTTCTTTTGGCTACCATTATCAACAATGAAATTCAATGGGTTACCTTTCACCCACATCTGTGAATGGAAGAGGCGTTCCCCATCTTCAGGATCTACTAGTTATTTTAGTTGAATTATTGTTGTTGCGACAGTAGTAGTAGGGTTTGCGTCGATGATCTGTATGTTTTCAATATTTTCTGGATTAGATTCTGAATCAGGGTTTGACTCCTTGTCTTTGACCTCGGCCACCAATGACTGTTTCGAGGGACATTCATCGATGTTGTGCCAGGGGATTTTGTGGAAGTCGCACCACTTTCTAGTGTCATTCTTTGTCTTTCCTTTACCCTTATTTTCCTATGTCTTGGATTGGTTGTTAGAAGGTTGTTGGTTAGGGTTGTCTTTACCATGCTTTGGTTTTTGTGGATTTGCAGAACTAAACTCCCATTTTTTCTGGTGCCTAAATTTCTGCTCGATTTTGACAACATATCCAGAGGGAGCTCGCAATGATGAGATGTTTAGGAAATCCATTTTGGTCTGGATGTACCTATGCAAATCCTCATGGTATTTCAGAACCAGATGTCGCTCGAATTATTTGATACCCAACTTGGTGCGCAAGGTATGGAAAGCATTTGGGAACTCTGACACTATTTGTCTCTTCTCTTGCCACAGTGTGGTCCATCTCATGTATTGGTCTTCATAGTTATCAATAGAGTAGTATTGTTCCTTGACTTCATCCACAAAAAAATCCCAAGTGGGCTCAGCCCCATATATTCTAGATTCCTCTGTGGAAATTTTCTCCCAGTAAATTTCCCACCAATGTTTGACATGGAGGAGAGCCTTGAGGAGTGCGAAGGTGATCTTTTCCTTGTCGAAAAAATTGTGAACAGAGAAATAACTTTCTAGAAGATTCAACAATTTTTCTAAGGCATCCACATCTATCTGACCTTCAAATACGGGAATATGAAAATTAACTTGTACCTTGAAGGGAGAGGTTCCTCCAAAGTGGGTGCTTGATAAAGATGCACCTATTGCTAATGGTAGGCGTTGAAGGAAGTGGGAAAAATTCTCCATCATTTTGTCCCTCTGTCGTGCAAGAGATTGCTCAAGCAACATATTAATAGAATCTTCTGCCCCACCATTTTTATTTTCTGCTACCATAGAGGGTTTCTTGGGCGTGCGAGAGCAATTTTTCTCAAGAGAGAAAATCTTGAGACCCAACTTGCTATAGTGAGACCTCGTCGGGGACATGCACTGAAAAATGATCAAGAACAACCTGCTATGATACCACTGATCCATATTATTTTCGGAACAAAAATAAAACAGAGATATTAAAATGAAATACACATAAAAATTGTCAGAAGCAAAGAAATACAACAATACATTATTTCTATTAATGAAATAAATGTACAGAGACTGTAAAAATAGATAGTGAAAGACTCGCTAGAATGGTGGCAACTTGATCTCTGAGAAGAGATATGATGACTACTCTCATTCACAAGAAGATGATGATTAAAATGAGGCTCTGAAGGAATTTTTATGATAAACATGAATTCCAAAACCCTAGACATCCAAAAACCTAACCCTAGGAGATGAAATGCCAAAAGTCATGTGGGCCCCGTTGGGGTAAGTTAGTACATTAACTTCCCAGGGTTGTAACTTTTGCATACAATATGTGTTTTAGGAGCGTGATAGCCCATTGGAAAGGTATTTTCAAGAACTATGCATTATGCCATCAAAGTTTGACTCTATCTAAAGTTTGATTGTGACAAGCCAAGAAAACACTATTTAGAGCCCCAAAACGACCCTGGAAGTACATAAATATGTACTGACATGAAAACTTCCAAAATAAGCTAGTTGGAATAGGTGGGCAACCACCAATATCCACTTATATTCTCTGTAGGGCTTCAGGACAACCCCTTAAGTGTAGAACCCACATTTACAAAGAAATTTTCCCATTACAGAGAAACGTTTTCAACTGAAAACTGTCAAGATGAGCTAGTTGGGATTTGGAACAGGTGGGTGGCCACCAATATCCACTAGGTGGATCACTGCAACCAAATGGAGCTTTCTTCATCCAACTTGGGAAGGCTAGTTTGAGTTTGGAACTTTGTTCAAATCACCTTCTTTAAGCATGAGACATGAAAAACAGGATGGAGCTTAGAATGATTGGGCAAAGCTAACTGATAGGCCACCTGTCCCATGCGCTTGAGAACTATTTAAGGACCACAAAATTTGGGCTCCAGTTTTGGACAATGGTCGACATTGAGTGAAGTATTCTTATAATGTGGTAGTCGAAGAAACACCTGGTCTCCTTCAACAAATTGATGTTCAGAGCCACCTTAATCTGCTTGTTGCTTCATGTGATTCTTAGTCATGACCAAATTCTCTTTTAGGGTAGGGTGAATAGCCTCTCAAACTGTAATAGTTTGGTCAACTGCCTGGACCTTTGAGACACCGGGAATGTATGATATAATTGAAGATGGATTTTGTACATATACTGCTTCAAGAGGAGTCATGCGAGTATTTGTATGGTAAGAAGTGTTGTACCACCATTCAACTAGTGGTAACTGTTGGTCACTTTAATTGCTTATTTAACTAAACAATCAAGTGCTACATAAATTGTCAACCTAGGGAAGTCTGTTTATTTCAAAGGTAATCACACACTATATATGCTCAATCTCAAAAGAAACCTAGAGTTGTAGTAAAAATATATTATTCACACTTTTTCCTTGAACAAACTGAAGTTCTAACTTGAATTACAGGAAAGCAATCTACCTATTGCAGAGTTCAATGTTTAAAGAAATAATTGTCCAAAGAATCCTGGATTACATTAAGAAAATAACAACCTGGAAAAGAAATCTTTCAGGACACTGCAAAAAGGAAAGACCAACTATTCTGTAACCAGAGAACATGACCCTATTCCCAAAGAAGGAATCTTCAACACCTGTTTCCGATCATCACACTTTCATGAACTCATTACTAATTGAAATGATTGACACACACTGAAGACTAACTACCTCTTAACAGAGAACATGACCCTATTCCTCAAGCAGGAATCTTCAGCACCTGTTTCCAATTGGTACACTTTCATGAACTCATTACTAATTGAAATAATTGACATGCACTGAAGGCTAACTGTCTCTAACAGAGAACAGGACCCTATTCCCCAAGTAGGAATCTTCAGCACCTGTCCCTGATTACCAAGCTTTCATAAATTCACCAAACAGGATTGCTAACTAGAATGATTAACAGTTACCCAAGCATGAATCATATGAAAACAATGTAACAATCAGTAAAGCAGAGTTTCAGCAAGACAGAGTTCAGTAAAGTAGTGTTTCAGCAAAACAGAGTTCAGTAAAGTAGTGTTTCAGCGAAACAAAATTTAATCAAGGCATGAACAGAAATAACACTAACACACTACAAAGCTAATGGGTGAATATTGTGAAGAAGGTGGGCCCTCCCTTCTCACAAGATTTCCCTGAAACGAAAGGAACTAGAGAGAAATGCTCAGAATAGTCTTTTATTCATCTATCAACTGTATCATATTACAATCTGAAGTAAAACACGTCCTCCTCTGTAAAATCCTTTCTTAACTAAGAAGAAGGTCCTCTCTAATGATGATTTCCTCTTATTTAAAGAGGAGAATCCCTTCGATACAATTTGATCAACAATTTACAGGTGTACATCTGAGTCCTATTCTTAGTCAGATCGACTTTCTAAACTGGAATAGGATATCCTAGTCTCCCGCAACAGAATGCTATTACAAGTGCTGAGTGAGGTGTTGTTGTTGCGGCTGGAGTAACAGCTTCTTTATTTGTCTTCTTGTTACTGCTGTTGTATGATGTTTCAGCATCGCAAATCACGGGTTGTTTCAGCCACGGGATTTGCGTTCTGACTGTTTCAGCAACTTGGTCTCAGGCAGCAGTGATGGTTAATGCTGGCTCAAGGTGCGGCTGTCGTGGTCAATGTAACAGTTTTGTGTTGTTGTTTCAGCATCGTAGACCATGGAGGGTGTAACAACTTCTTCTGTGTGAGTTGTTGTTTCAACATCGTAGACCACGGACTGTGTAACAACTTCTTCTGTGTGAGTTATTGTTTCAGCATCGTTGACCACGGAGAGTGTAGCATCTTCTTCTGTGTGAGTTGTTGTTTCAGCATCGTAGACCACAGAGAGTGTAATAGCTTCTTCTGTGAGTTGTTGTTTTAGCATCGTAGTCCCTAGACTGTTTTAGCCACAGGGTTTGTGTGCTTTAACTGTTTCAGCAACAGGCCTCAATGCTAATCTACAGTTCAAACTGTTTCAGCACTTATACATTTCTGATCAATGGTTAAGTACGAGAGTAATGTAAAATTATATGCAAAACAGATTAAACATATAGTAAAGAGAAGAGACGTTGTACACCTTTGGAAAGATAGGGTAAGGTGATAATGTGAGTTTAAATGTGAGTGAAACAAGGGTGTAAAGGTAGAAAAAAGTGTGAGTAAAAAGGTGCATTGTAGGGTCCTAACAGTAACCAATGAGCCCACTAATTTTTCCTTTTAGATGCAAAACACCTCAAATATGTTTCTAAACACCTATTGGCAACTTCAGTTTGACCATCAGTCTGGGGATGATAGGCGGTGTTGAGATGCAACTGGGTTCCTTGTAGTCTGAACAATTCTTGCCAAAAAATGCCGGTGAAAGTGAAATGTCGATCAGAAACAATAGAATGAAGCATGTCATGAAGCTTGAAGACATGATCCATGAAAAGTTGAGCCATAATGGAGGCGGTAAATGGGTGTTGAAGAGAACAAAAATGAGCATACTTGGAAAGACAATAAACTACCACCATGTTGATTGACTTATTGCATGATTTAGGTAAGCCAACAATGAAATCCATAGAGATATCCCTCCAAATAGCGGGTGGAATTGGAAGCAGTTGTAGTTTTCCAGGGGATTTGACTATTTCTCCCTTGTTGTGTTGAAAAACATCAAATTCCAACACAAAAATCTGAATGTCCTCTTTCATACCATCCCAGAAAAAAGAATATTTGACCCGGTCATAAGTTTTGGTAAAGCCTGAGTGCCCCACTATGGGTGTAGCATGAAGCTTAGAAAGCACCATGGATTTAAGTTATGACTATTTACTTAAAGACATACGACCTTTGTAGCAAAGCTCATCATTGTGCCAAGAGTACCCTGGGGAAACTAGAGAATTGGCTTGCAATTGTTGGATCAAACGCGGAATTTTGGGATCTTGCAACCATTCCCGACGAACATCTTGGCGAAAATATAGTACAATGAAGGAGAGGGAAAAAAGGGACCCTTCATCTTCATATTTTCTTGAAAGAGAATCAACAACAGATTGTCTTTTGATTTCTTGTAAATGATATCATAATCATATCCAAATAGATTAGTAACCCATTTTTGTTGCTTCGGGGATGAAGGGCATTGCTCTAGAAAATACTTGAGGCTTTGATGATGTGTCTTAATTTGGAAGCGTTTCCCCAATAGATAAGGGCGTCATAGATCCACTGCATACAAAATAGCCAACATTTCCTTTTCATATATTGATTGGCCCAAATGTCGCTATGACATTTGTTTACTGGTAAAGGACAAAGGTCAGCCATCTTACATAAGAACTGCTCCAATTTCTCTCTCGGAAGCATGACATTCCAGGACAAAAGTCTTTGTGAAGTCAGGAAGGGCCAGGATAGGAGTGGTGCACATAGTCGCCTTCAAGGCTTGAAAGGCCCGATCAGTTGTGGAAGTCCAAGTGAAAGAATTATTTTTAAGGAGAGCAGTGAGAGGCGTCATAATATTTCCATAATTCTTAACAAACTTGTGATAATAGCCTGTTAAACCCATAAAATCATGCAAGATTTTAAGAGTCTTGGTGAAATGGAAATATTGCATAGCTTCAATTCTCTTAGGATCCACCTTGGCACCTGCCTTGCCAAAAATATGACGCAAGTACTCGACTTCTGAGCCTCCAAAAGAACATTTAGATTGTTTGAGGAAAATTTGGTGCTGAGAGAGTAGATGAAGAACTCGATCCACATGAGAAATATGGGTTGTTTAGGTTTTACTATAGATGAGAATATCATCAAAGAAAACTAAGACAAAATTACGGAGAAAAGGACAGAAGACATGATTCACGAGGCTTTAGAAAGTGGAGGGAGCATTACACAAGAAAAAGGGCATGACCAAGAACTCATAGTGGCTCACATGAGTTCAAAATGAAGTCTTAGGAATGCCTGCCTCTTTCATATGTATTTGTTGGTATCCAAAACGAAGATCAAGTTTAGTAAAGACCTGGGCACCACTTAATTCATCCAAGAGATCATCAATGACAAGAATTGGAAATTTGTATTTGATGATGAGTTTGTTGAGGGCGCAAAAGTTAGGACACATGCACCAAGAGCCTTCTTTCTTAAGTACCATGACCACAGGAGAAGAATAGGGGATAGTACTAGGAAGGATAATGCATGTGGCGAACAATTCTTGAACAATTTTCTCAATTTAGTTTTTCTAGGCAAAGGGATGACGATAGGGATGAACATTGGGAGGAAGGTTGTCGAGGACAAGGGGAATGTAATGATCATGAACACCACGGGAAGGAGGAAGTCCCTTGGGAGTGGAAAAAACATCTTGATGTTTGGAGAGGATGGATTGGATGTCAAGAGGCATAGAGGGTGTGTCAGTGGCATGAATGGAATGGAGTTATGCAATAATGTCAGAATGACATTTTTTGAGGAGTTTTTACATGCAATGGGAACTGATGATCTCATGGGAACCTATTGTGATGCCTTGGAACTTATACTGTTGGCCCTCCTAGTTGAATTGCATGGTCAATTCCTTAAAATCCATGAGAATGGGGCTCAAAGTCCTTAGTCATTCGACACCCAACACAATGTCATAACCACCCATGTCTCATGGAAATCAAACATATGAGATTTCATGTGGTACTGACCAATTTGGAGACACACATTTTCACAACGCCCCCCACATTTCATGGACCCACCATTGGAAATCATGATTTAAAATTTGTTGACTGCTTGGATATAACAATTAATTTCTTGGGAAATGCGACAATGAATAAAATTATGGGTGCTTCCACTATCAACGAGGATGATGACCTTTCACTGTTTAATGTAACCAATTAACTTGAGGGTTTGGGAAGTTGAGAATCCAGTGAGAACATTCAGGGAAATGACCGGTTCAACTTTTGGAGGGTCGGAAGGTGGATTCATGTTAGTGGTTTCAGGTGACTCAACAACAGGGGGAGTCTCGACATCTTTTTCAGAAACATCCTTAGATATGGCCATAAAAATATTTTGTTCCTTACACTTGTGCCTATGAAAATATTTTTCATCACAATTATAACAAAGGCCCTTGAGTTGGTGTTCAACCCGAGTCAATTTCTGGATATTTAGTGGAGTGGAAGGAGGAGTGGGAGTGACTGGTTTAGGGAGAGGAATAAAGGAGAGTTTTATGGTTTGAGAAGAGAAAACTTGTTGTGCTTCCTTAGCTATTTTAGTAGCTTCCACCCAACTCTGAGGGAGATACATGAGAACATGGCACATATCTCATCCTTGAGGCCATTGATAAAGCATTCTCAGAAAAAAAACATCAGACATGCCCTCTGTGCAGAAATCCAATCGATCAAAAGCAACTATAAATTCTTCCACTGTGCCAGATTGTTTCAACTTTGTCAAACGACCTAAATGGTGGGTGTCAGTGTCAAAGCATTCATAAATTTCTACAAAAAATTGTGTCCAAGCCACATACCCTTGGCAAGCATTTTTTATCCATTGCTGACATTGCCAACATTCCAGATCTAGATGGAGAACACCATACCTAAGTTTGGCCAACTCATCAGTAATATCATACAAAGAGAAATAGTGTTCCATTTGAGTGACCCAATCTGTGGGATCTGATACATCAAATGTTTTCACCTCCACGTGAGGGGGATGTAGGTCTCGTTGAAAGTGGTAGGGAGGAAAATAGGTGGAATAGGAGGATTCATGACCTTCAGGGTTATAATTTGTGGAAGAATAGAAAGGATTTGGGGTGTGCTTAAACAAGGTGGTCAAATTTTTCACTGCATCCTCGCATTCTTGACACATGTCATTAAATTGAGTGATGTATGTGGGAAGTGATTCGAGCAGAGCAAGCTAGGATTTGAGGTTACCAATAATGGAAGTAATGGAAAAAATATCTTTCCAGATTTGGTCATGAGCTTTGTCCAAGGTAGTGAGACATTGTTCCCAATCTTGGTTGCAAGTGTGGGCCATGGGGATGGGATGGGGGGAAAGTGGGACCACACGGAAAGGGGTTATTGGTGAATGGTACCACTACGATCAGTGTAAAGAGAGAAATTCAATGGGATAGATGCCAAATAGGGGTGTCGGGAAGGGGTTGGGTCATTTTACCTTTAAAATCGCCAAAATTTTATACAAACTATATAAAATCCTTAGAAATTTGAATATTTTTACAAAAATATTGCCAAACATTTTATAGTTGGAATATGAAGGTTTTGTAAGATTAGCCAAGGTTTATACATTTTAAAATAAATTTCCGTCCTTAAAATCACCCATGATCAGGGCGAAGAGAGGAATCCAATGGGACATGTCTCAAAGAATGGTATTGGTAGGATCCAAACTTTTTTTTTAACTCCTGTGGAGTTATACTTTGAAGTGAATAATACTGCAGTGACAAAATGGCCAAATGATTAACATGAAGAAATATGTAGGAATTTCGCAACCATAATGCAGGAGGCACAGTTGCATGACAATAGATCTTGTCTGTTTTGTTTCTGTTTCCATCCCAAGGGTTAGTGTATTCAGGGTTTCTACAGACAAGGGTTTTCCTTGTGCTATAGCTCTTTGATATACGTGTGGCGTCCAATAGTAGTGCACGACCCAATATCCGAGGGCACCAACTAAGGAGGCTAGATCGTGCCCTTAGTCGTACTACCCGACTACCCAGGTACTAGAGAGTATCTGTCCGAGTGCTATTCTTGGTGTCATTATAGAATTCAGGTGGTCGATTGGTTTATCTATAGAGGGCTTTAGAATATCTAGGATGATTCGTATATAGGTGTTATCTGATGCGCTACCACTTGAAGGGGTATCAACAGGGGTTACGAGGGTGGCCAACAATGTTCGCTTAAGTACCACTTGTATTTCATGCATGTATGCTTCTTCGACTGCGGATTTATGTGTTGAACGACAGATCTCTGTAGCTTTAAGACGTTGAAATACGTCTCTACCATAAAAAAAATAACCCACAAATTTTTGCCAAGGAAAGTGCTCTAATACCACTTGTAAGGTACCAAATCTATTATAATAGCCCAAACCAAAAATATTGCAGAGAATAACAACGGAATAACACAATAGATGAAACTAGAACACCAGAATAATACCTTTATTGATAGGAAACAATGTTCACTTGCCTCTTCGAGGAAAAAACCTCCAGCAAAGCAGCGCTCTATTACAATAATTCTCAAGAAAAAAACTTCTCATGCCCTCGACTCCTATTTATACTAAATCTATCTACCAAAAGAACATTCTAGAGGAAGATCTTTTAGAAGCGGAAGCTTCTATTAGGTCTTCTTACATTTGATTTATTCTTCCTTATTACTAGGCCTTATTAATATTGGTCTTTATTACATGGAAAATATATTATTCTATCTACTTAAGGGGTTAGGGAGGTTAGATCTCTAATAATATTATATTAATATTCAACAAAATATATAAAATATGTTAATTAATTACAAAGACTTTTATAAATTTAATTCTAAATTTAAGTAATCTAAAACATGTTTTATATGTTAAAAAAAATTTAAGATGTAATTTTTTTTTTTTTTATTGATATGTAAAATTCTAACTTTACCTTGTGTAGATTTTAAGCATCCCATTGTATGTTTTTTTTCATAAATATGATAGGATAAAATAAATATATATTTGAATTTCATATTGAAAGTAAAGATGGAAAAATAAATATTTAAATTGTATGAAATTAAAAGATTTTCAGAATGATGTGATTGATTTGATTTGAGGATGTTATTAAGTGGATAATTTTAAAAATGTTTTTCTAAGATTTAAAGACATTTTGTAAGAGTAAATGTTTACCCCTTAGTACCAACCAACATAGATTCATTTTAACCCGGAATCTATCAAGTACAGAGAGGGATCAAATCTATTGGAAGTCACACAAACTTTGTAGATCAACAAAAATATGCATATCTATATGTCCAAAATTAATCTAATGATTTGAAATTTATTCAACATCACTTTGTTGAGAATATAGAGAGTATGAATCAAAAGTATAGTTAATGAGTTACATGAGGAATGAGGAATGAGGAATATGGAATATAAAAAGTAAAAAATTAGAATGATGAAAAATGTGATAATAATAAGAATATAGTAGTCCTCGACGTGTAGGACAGTCGGTGACGGAGTGTGTTGTTAAGCCACTCTGTGTTGTTAAAGTCACCGGTTCGAAATCTGCGGGGACAAAAAATCCAACCATGTTAAGAGTTGGTGTGGCTCAGGCCGGGTGCGATCCCCGTGTGATTTTGATGGCTTAGATGCCCCTGAGTCGCGGTTTCTCAAGCCACAGGTTAATCGCGTAGCCAACAGGTCCCGCACAAATTAACAAAAAATAAAAAATAAGAATATAGTAAATTACAAATAATTACATAGTGATCAATCTCAATCTTTATATTATATATCTTTATATTATAATTGTTTTAATGTGTAAATACTAATAGATAAAGGGACACATATAATGTGCAAATACTACTTTATTGTTGAATTCATTTCACTTGATTTATTGTATCTCTGAAATCAATATAGAGGATTAATTTCCTTCTTATCATTTTTTCAATTAATTAATGCACTGAATCATTTTTCATTAGTGAAATCAATGCACCCTATTGTTTTATGTTATATCATTATCTGAAATCAATGCACCCTATTATTTTATGTTATATCACATAGTTTTTAGTTTCATTTTTCATACTATTATCAATATAGAGGATTAATTTACTTAGTATCATTTCTTCAATTAATTAATGCACTGAATCATTTTTCGTTTTCATAGCTCTAAACAATAAATAGTAAATCCTAAAGTAATAATAAAAATACTAAAGTAATAAAAGTAATACTAATAGTAAATGCTAAAGTAATAGTAAATTTACTAAAGTAATAGTAATATACTAAAGTAATAGTAAATATGATATATATAATAGCGTGTGACTTTTTTTAATAACATTGTCTAACTGTTCTATGTTTTAACCTTTTTTCATGGGAATCAACTACTTAAATCTAAATCACAATTTTTTGTTGTTTAAATTGCATTTTTGAATGCATAAATGAATTCAATGTGCTGAAAACCATTGGCACCCCAATTAATCTACGACTTTTTTAATTGAGTAAAAATCAAATATAGCATCTCTCAAGACAATGAATTATTTTAGATGTCATAATTTTCTTTAAACAATAATAACAAATTAATATATATTGATTATTTTAGATGTCATAATTTTATTTAAATAATAATAACAAATTAATATGTATTAAAAATAACAATCACTATTTTCACTATCCATCAACAACTAAATTATAATAAATTTGATCACCTTACAATTATATATAACACAATTATATATAACATGGAATAATTATATATAACATGGAATAAGTAATCCAATAAAAATAATAAATAACAATTCTTATAAAAAAATCCCTGAGTCTAAATTATGTACCAAGTGTATTATAAGAAGTTTTAGATATTATGATTTTGTTTAAATAATAATAACAAATTAATATATATTAATTATTTTAGATGTCATAATTTTTTTTAAATAATAATAACAAATTAATATGTATTAAAAAATAACAATCACTAATAACTATTTTCACTATCCACCAACAACTAACTTATAATAAATTTGATCACCTTCCAATAAAATGGAATAAGTAATTCAATAAAAATAATAAATAACAATTCTCTTAAAAAAAAAGCCTAGATCTAAATTATGTACCAAGTACATTATAGAAAGTTTTAGATGCCATGATTTTCTTTAAATAATACTAACAAATTAATATATATTAATTATTTTACATGTCATAATTTTTTTTAAATAAAAAAAACAAATTAATATGTATTAAAAAATAACAATCACTAATAACTATTTTCACTATCCATCAACAATTAAATTATAATAAATTTGACCACCTTCCAATTATATATAACATGGAATAAGTAATCCAATAAAAATAATAAATAACAATTCTTAAAAAAAAATGTCTTGATCTAAATTATGTACAAGTCCATTATAGGAAGTAGACCATAAGTCTTTCTTAAGGAATGGGTCTCCTCTCACGCATAGGTGTGATAATGGTCATATCATACACTATATATGACCTAATAAAATATTAAGCAAAATCCTTATAATTTAGCCATGTTGATTAAGGTTGGTTGTCATTGATGTCAACCCTTGAAAAAAGCCTCGTAGCACAAAAGTTGGGTAATGGAGCCAAAATTGTTTAATGTAAAGATGAATCATTATTGTCTTTTCATGGTTGATAATAAGTAGAAATTGATAAACTCCAAAGTGGTCCCCTTATGGTGAAAGCTCTCACGGGAAGACGCTTTGCGGATTGAGTTATCCTAGAAGTATGGTTAGAGAACCCATGCTTATTTCATTTCAATAATGATATGAACACCAGTGAATTTGTCATTGAAACTATCCTAGATAGATATCACTTGCCATGCCATTTTCGGTGGTATGTGGAACGTCACATAATTCCTCACTGTTAGAGAGTTATGGCCATGAGAAGTTGGAGAACCTAGGTTTGGGTAATGGACCCAAGTTTGTTTGATGGATAATGGTATGAGTTTTGATATATTTTCAGGTAATAATATTCTATATGGATAATACATGTCATTCCTTTTCTGGTGGTATGTGGAACGTCACATAACTCCTCATGGTTTGAGAGTTATGGCCTTACGAAGTTGGAGGACCCTCATATGTCATCTAGAAGCCCCAAAAGGTCAAATTAGTCAAAGTGGTTTAAGAGATTTTAAAAGGTAAATAATAAAGTGAAGTGATGAATGTACTATAATTCAAAGTGAATACAAAATAAATTAATTCAATAATAAATTTAATGGAGAAATTAGATGTGGGTTAACCCTAAAATAAGGAAAGTAGGCAAAGTGACCTAGAAGATGTTTTTAAGGAAGCTACTTGGAGAGTATAAATAAGAGGCAAGGATCTCTCATTTAAGATACACTTGAGCATATTGAATACATATAGGTGTCTGAGATAACCAAAGGATATATAATCCGAATTTCCGAGGAAAGTGAAGAAAAGAAGGCCGGAATTCAAGGAAGGATAAATTCTTTTGATGATGCTTTCTAAGGTATTTTTTTTTCCAAGTCATCTCACCATTTTCGCAATAGTGTTTTTCATAGAATGCTTCAGACTGTGAAATTTCTATTCCATTTAGGAAACATATCCAAGTATTTGTGGTAAAAAATTTAGCTTGTGGGTTGTTGTATTTTTGGAGTTACACTCCGTGGAAAATAGGGTTCGTGGCTAGTCCTGAAACTAGTCAAAAACAAGTGTTTTGGGTAAAAACGTCATAACTTATTCATAAAAGATCCAAATTAAGTAAGACCAAATGTGTTGGTTAGAGTACAGTCTGTAGTATTCTTTGTAACATTTTTAGATAAATTCAACAAATATTCTATGTGGTGCACGCTCTACAAGGTCTCTCTCTAGAATAAACCAGAATTCAGCAAGGTGTGCCATTTTTGCCATAAATCCTTTTCTGAGAGGTTCCAAGTAGTGACACCTGGATGAATTGAATAAAACACACTGAGTAACATTGTGTATCAGTTTTAGATCTTTATTCATTACAGGTACAAAGTTATGATTATTTCAAGTTAGGGTTGTTGACTAATCCAAAACTAGTCTTGTGAGACTAAAGAAACGTTTGATGAAAATGATAGTCTCTTGTTGTTAAAGTTAAGGAAGGTTTGTAGGTATGTGAGAATATACACCAGGTCTATTATAGAGTTACAAATCATATTTGGATGATGAAATTTATGAGGGCTTTTGGTTGAGGTACAAGTTGGGTACATGGTTGAGACAAGTAGTTGATGAGTTGGCACATACATGAGGTGTATAGTTGATGATGTTGGTACATATTGACGAGTCATATTTGATGAGTACTTGAAACATGATTGGTATATACTTGGTACATGGTTGGTTACACTTGTTTATGGTACAGGTTGATTACAAATTGTTTGGTACAGGTTGGTGCATGGTTGATGCACTTGTTTATGGTATAGGTTGATTACAGGTTGAGGTACAGGTTGATGCATGGTTGATGCATGGTTCAGGTTATTGGTACATGTTGTTTGTGTTAATATTATGGTATATTCAGGAGGTATAAACCTCTATTGTGACCTATGACGAGATTAGAATACTTCGGAAGGAAGCAAAGAAGTAAAGGAAACCCTAGACAAGTTGTCGGCTGTAGAAATATATTTAATATGAATTTATTAATACCCAGAAGGAGAAGTCGGCCCTAGTTAAACTTCCTAGACTACTATAAATATAGGGTGCTAGTTCTCATTATTCACATCTCACCAATTGCAGAGAGAACTGGATCTGCGCAGGTGCAGTTGCAGCTTGTGCGCAAGTTTCTGGGAAGGTGTGCGCTAGCCTCTGGGTGGGATCATCTATTTAGCTTAGTTTCTATTCTTGCTTGGTGCATTAGCCTCTCTTGGCTATTGGATTGCTACTAGGATTCTCTTCTCGGTCAAGGTCAAGGTGCTTGGAGGGTGGCTTCAGCCTATGGTTGGGTGACGAGGGTATCGTCAATAGTAAAACGAGCACAATCTTCTATATTCTAATAGGTTATGGGCCCACACCCCCTTCAATCATCCTAAAACGCTGGAAGGAAGCATAACCGCTAGATATTGAGCTCATTGAGGAACTGTCGCTAGGGTTACTAGCAGGAGCAGCTTCCAAAGCACTGCAGCTAGGGTTACTAGCAAAAGGAGTTGTATAAACCCTAAATCTTTGATCTGGCACCTTGTGATGGAGCATCTCGCTCAAGGAGAAGATATTCAGATGCGCCCTAACTCATTGTACCTCTTGGCTCTCTCAAAAGATAGAAATGACGAAGTTGAAGTTTTGGATCAAGGCATGACCGGTTACCAGTCAACCGAAGACATGTGTGAAACAATCAATCTTTTACACTACTCAGCACTTATTGGGATGATTAAAGATGATATGTGGATAATCGACAGTGGAGCTTCCAGGCACATGACGGGAGATAAAGCCAGACTCTCAAACCTAAATGAGAGAAAGACATCATACAAAGTGGAGCTTGGAGACAAAAGCAGTTACCCCATCGAAGGATTTGGACAAGCCTCCGTCAAGTTGGAATCAGGTAATCATGTTCTGTTAAGAAATGTTTTATATGTACCTGGTTTAGAAAAGAATCTTGTATCAATATCATGTTTAGAAGACAAAGGAAACATAATAGCCTTCATGGATGGAAAGGTGTTATCATGGCATAAGAATTCCAGCATAGTGGATGCTAGGGTTGTTGGAAGTCGTGAAGGAAATCTGTATAGACTACTAGAACAAAATGAAGAAGCTCTAGTACATGATGAAGTCAACCCTAATGAGATTTGGCATAGAAGATACACTCATATCAATTATCAAGCATTACCTTTCCTCAGAAAAATGGTTGAAGGAATACCAGAATTGAAATCTACACATGAAGGAATCTACAAAGGATGTGCCCTTGGGAAGAATATCAAGAAACCATTCCCAAGAAGCAACAACAGATCTAAGGAAATCCTAGATCTAATACACTCAAATGTTTGTGGTCCAATTCCAGTCAGATCTCTAGGAGGATCTCTTTACTACGTAATCTTCATAGATGACTATTCAAGAAAGACGTGGATGTACCTACTGAAATCAAAAGACGAAGTATTCAGCAAGTTCCAAGAATTCAAGGCAGAAATAGAAAACCTTAGGAACAAGAAGATCAAGACATTAAGAACAGATAATGGAGGAGAATACACCTCGAAGGAGTTCATTGCATTTTGAAAATCGACAGGGATTAGGAGGGAGATGATTGTTCCTCATAATCCTCAACAAAACGGTGTAGCAGAAAGAAAGAATAGATCTATCCAAGAAACGGTAAAATCCTTATTGAACAATCAAGGTCTATCCATGTTTCTATGGGGAGAAGCAGCAATGATGGAAATATATGTACAGAACATAAGCCCTCATTGTATATTGAAGGACATGACACCAGAAGAAGCATTCTCAGGTAAGAAACCTAACGTAGAAACTCTAAGAATATTTGGATGTCCAGTTTACTCTCATATTCCCAAAGATAAAAGAAATAAACTAGAACCCTCAGGAAAGAAGGGGATATTCGTGGGATATAGTGATTCATCCAAAGCCTATAGAATATATATTCCAGAACAACACAAGATAGAATTTAGCAGAGACGTAACGTTCAATGAAAGGATGGCCTTTAGGAAATCCATCGAAGAAATTATAGAAGAAGAAGAGCTTGAAGAACCCAATGAAGAAAACACAAAAAACGAAAAATGACGAAAAGGATCAACCTGATCATCCTATGGAGCCATGTCAAAACACTGATTCAGATATCGTACCTAAGACCAAGAAACGACCAGCTTGGCTTGAAGCTACATTATAAGACGCAGAAAGAATCAAGGTTCCAGAAGGAACATCCAGGAAGAGTAAAAGACCGAAAAGATTCTCAAGTTATGCAGCATACATGACGAAGATTCTAGATGAAGAACCTACCACATTTGAAGAAGCAATCCAAAAGGGACAATGGAAAGAATCTATGGTGGAACAACATCAATCCATTATGAAAAATGAAGTATGGGAAATTGTACCCAGACCTAAAGAAAAATCAGTGCTAACCTCAAAATGGGTATACAAGATGAAACATGCAGCATACGGAAGCGTGGATAAATACAAGGCAAGATTCATGGCCAGAGGGTTCTCCCAGAAGGAGGGAGAATATTATGATGAAACCTTTGCTCCGGTGGCAAGGTATACCTCCATCAGAGCTATCATATCTCTTGTCGCTTCCATGGGATGGAATCTACATCAGATGGATGTAAAAACAACCTTCCTCAATGGAGCTATTGAAGAAGAAGTATATATTGAACAAACTCAAGGGTTTGAGGTACATTCCAGAGATACTCATGTTTGCAGATTGAAGAAAGCTCTATATGGACTCAAGCAAGCTCCAAGGGCTTGGTACGCCAGAATGGACAGTTATCTAACAAGACTTGGTTTCTCCAATAGTCATGCAGATCCAAACCTTTATTACAAAGTCGTGGATAACACACCTATGATTCTACTATTATATGTTGATGATCTATTCATAACAGGTGAAGAATCTCTAATTATTCAGTGCAAGAAGGAATTAGCCTCTGAATTTGATATGAAAGATCTAGGTCTCATGCATTACTACTTGGGACTAGAAGTTTGGCAGAAGCGTGGTGAAGTATTCCTTGGACAAGGAAAATACGCAATAAAGATCCTTCAGAAATTTGGAATGATGGACTGTAAGTCCATGGACACTCCTATGAATGCAGATATAAGAAAAGTGAAATTCCCAGACTCCGATACAGTTGATCCATATCTATATCGACAACTAATTGGATCATTGATGTATTTAGTAAATACTCGACCAGATATTTGCTTTGTTGTAAACACATTAAGTCAGTTCCAGGTGGAACCTAGACAAGAGCACTAGATAGCTACAAAGCATGTCCTAAGATATATTCATGGGACAATAAACTATGGCTTGATATATACCGCATCCAGTGATATCCAACTTCATGGATTCACAGACTCTGATTGGGCAGGAAGTGCAGAAGACAAGAAGAGTACTTTAGGTATGTGTTTCAGCTTAGGCTCCACTATGATATCTTGGGGCAACAGGAAACATAAGTATGTCGCACTCAGTATAGCAAAAGTAGAGTATATGGCAGCTTGTGAAGCATGCACAGAAGCAGTATGGCTAAAGAAGTTAATCTTCGATTTATTTGATCAAATTCCAGAATCGACCATAATATATTGTGATAATCATAGTTGTATAAGATTATCAGAACATCCAGTGTTTCATGAAAGGTCGAAGCACATTGAGATCAAATACTACTTTATTCGAGATAAATTTCAGGAAGGAGAGGTAAAGCTCGAGTATATCCTCACCGATGAGCATACAACAGACATCCTGACAAAACCTCTATCCAAAATTAAGTTTGCATATTTCTGAGAGAAGACGGGGATCGTGGAAATAACTCCCTTGGCTTAAAGGGAAGATTCTCCATGCTAGGAAAAGGTATGAAAAAATATTCTTGAAAAAATTTTATTTTTGTGACTTAAATGACTCTCCAAGATTAGGAGGGAGCACTGAAAATATTATTTATCTTTGTAATTGAAAAATAGTCCAGTTTAGACAAATTCTTTCCTGTTCGGAAAGTGGATTGAGATTTCTGACGGAAAGTGACTTCCCATTGTGGTTAACGTGGGAGGTAGTTTGATTGTTGATGTATCATAGACAATGACTTCCCATTGTGGTTAACATGGGGAGTGATCTAGGGCAGTCTCTCTTCTTGAGGGTTACTCAAGAATACTGGTCCGCCTCGCCGGACAACAATTTCTCATTGTGGCTAACATGAGGAATGGTCAGTTTTGGAGGTTGATGCAGGACAATCTTTTCCTCTTGTGGTTAACATAGGAAATGGTCCGGATAGTTATTCCTTAGGGTTACACATTCTCTCCAGGGTGCACTTTGATTAGTGTAGGTGGAATGGCCCAGGGTGGGGAATGGTCCAGGCTCAGCAATCAGGGATAGACATTCCTTAGGGTTATACATTCTCTCTAGGGTGCACTTTGATTCGTGTAGGAGGAATGGCCCAGGGTGGGGAATGGTCTAGGACAGTCATTCCTTAGGGTTTATACATTCTCTCCAGGGGGCACTTTGATTAGTGTAGGAGGAATGGCCCAGGGTGGGGAATGGTCCGAACATTCCTTAGGGTTTATACATTTTGTCCAGGGTGCACTTTGATTAGTGTAGGAAGAATGGCCCAGGATGAGGAATGGTCCATGCTTAGAAATCAGAAACAATACTTTCTTCCTTGGTTGAGAAGAATAGGGCAGATAGCCCATTGATGATGTTCTATACTGAGGGCAGATATTCTTTCATATCTCACAAACGTGAGTGAAAGATTGGCCTAGATGATTCAATTTATATCATAACATTGTTTCTATGCAGGTTGCTATCAGATATTTGTTATGAAGACTATATGACAGTATATGTAAACTACTATGGTGGATATGTTCCATTGTTTGTGAGGTATATATTCTTTTAGAACTCACATATGTGAGTGAACTATTGGCCTAGATGATTGTTATGGAGACTGCTTGTCTCCAGACAGTAGAGATATACTACTGTGGTGGATTTGTTCCACTATTTGTGACTATGTGTCACGATTTTAGTAGTTGCGTACTACCTTCAATAGACACAGGTGTGTTCTATCCATTAATATTGTACCAGTTGTCATATGAGATTATCCAGTTGGATAATAATGACAGTGCTCGTGTTGCTACCATTTGAATGGTCTATTGTGCTCAAGCCCATACCTCCCTAGCTAGGAGGGAGTGTTAATATTATGGTAGCTTCGGCAGGTATGAACCTCTATTGTGACCTATGATGAGATTAGAATACTCCGGAAGGAAGCAAAGAAGTAAAGGAAACCCTAGACAAGTTGTCAGCTGTAGAAATATATTTAATATGAATTTATTAATACCCAGAAGGAGAAGTCAACCCCAGTTAAACTACCTAGACTACTATAAATACATGAAGCCCATTCTCATTATTCACATCTCAGAAATTGCAGAGAGAATTGAATCTGCGCAGGTGCAGTTGCAGCTTGTGCGCAAGTTTCTTGGAAGGTGTGCGCTAGCCTATGGGTGGGATCATCTGTTCAACTTAGTTTCTATTCTTTCTTGGTGCATTAACCTCTCTTGGCTATTGAATTTCTACCAGGATTCTCTTCTCGGTCAAGGTCAAGGTGCTCAGAGGGTGGCTTCGGCCTATGGTTGGGTGACGAGGGTATCGTCAATGGAAAAATGAGCACAATCTTCTATATTCTAATAGTTTGGTACAGGTTGATTGGTATAGGTTTACAATGATATATCTCACAGTGATAGTGTGACAGTGGTTCCATCATTCTACTTCTACTTCAGGGAGGTTGGATGGGGCAAGGATAGGTGGTTGTATCCACCTTCTGGTTGTAGCTGGAGAACATAGGGGGTTGTAGTCTCCTTTTGGTTGTAGCCAGAGAATTGGGGAGTTGGAGCTTCCCTTAGGTTGTAGCCTGAGAAACTAGGGGGTTGGAGCCTCCTTCCAGTTGAAGCTGGAAAACAAAGGAAGTTGGTTCTTCCAACGAATGTAATTCTTCAAGGCATATAAGATAAAGCATTATGTGGTTTTCTCTCGATTTGGGGTTCCACTTAAAACATTGGTGTACTGTGTATGTGTGTGATTGTTCATTTCTTATTTCTCATTATTGGATAATAATTCTACATTGATATAACACTTGCATTATTTGAAAAANTTTAACCATTGAAAGGTAGATCATGGAGAGTACCAACTCATATAAAAATGGAATACCACACTTTGATGGACAAAAGTATGCTTTTTGGAGCATAAGGATGGAGACATGTATACAAGCACAAGGGTTTGAAATTTGGCAATCAATTGTAGATGGATACACAGTACCAACAGTTCCACCAACAAATGAAAAAGAAGTGAAACTTGGTCAGAATAATTCCAAAGCTAAAAATTCACTTTTGAATGGTCTCAGTGAAAGAGTATTCACCAAAGTTGCACATTGTAAATCTGCCAAAGAGATTTGGGACAAGCTTCGAAATATTTATGAAGGAGATACAAAAGTCAAAGCAACAAAACTTCAAACTTACAGAGGTCAGTTAGAACAACTAAAAATGAAGGAAAATGAGAATATTGCAGCCTACTTCTTAAGAGTTGACGAAACAGTGAATGCAATCATAGGATTGGGAGAAGAAATCGAAGAATTTGTAATTGTTCAAAAGGTACTAAGATATCTTCCTATGAGATTCAACCCTAAGATATCAACACTAGAAGAAAGATCGGATGTTAACTCAATAAGCATGGACGAACTGCATGGAATCTCACAACATATGAAATGAGAACTGAACATGAAAATCCAGATGTAAAAGAAGTAGCCTTCAAAGCATCCAAAAGATCAAAGCAAAAGAAAAAGGAACAAGAATAATATAGCAGTAGCAACGACGTCTCAGAAGATGATGAAGAAGTGGCCAACTTCATCAAAAGACTGAACAATGGAACCAATGGTAGGTATAGAGGTAAGCTTCCTTTAATTTTTTTTAATTGTGATGGTATTGGTCATTTTTCTAACAAATGTCCTCATAAGAAAAAGAGAAATGATGAAGGTTACTCAAAAGGAAAACACACATATAAAGGCAA
>ML778741.1:97839-117729 GCA_009831015.1 Picea engelmannii
GAACCAATGGTAGGTATAGAGGTAAGCTTCCTTTAATTTTTTTTAATTGTGATGGTATTGGTCATTTTTCTAACAAATGTCCTCATAAGAAAAAGAGAAATGATGAAGGTTACTCAAAAGGAAAACACACATATAAAGGCAAAATAACTACAAAGAAAGATTTCAAGAAAAGATTATGCATCAAAGAAGACATCTCATCATCAGATGAAGATGAAATCAGTGATTGTGAGACAGGAAGAGTTCTATTCATGGCAGTAAACGATTCTAACAAAGAAGACTCTGAAGAAGAATATGAAGAAGCTGAAGAAGGATATGAAGAAGTTCAAGAGGCAGAAGTTGACTATCGAGAAGAATTAATGTGTGCCATAGAATTTATCAGAAGAGAAAAGAAGAAAAACAAGAAACTACAAGCAGAACTAGACAAGAAAAAGGACACTCGAGAACTAGAACAAATGATCACAAGATTGAAGGTTCAAATAGAAGAAGATAAAAGAATTGAAGAAGCACTCAAATAACAACTAGAAGAAAAGGACAAGATCATTGGAAACTTGGAAGCAAAGATTGTCACACTAAGAAAGGATATTCAAAAGAAAAATATGTAGAATATCTCAAAAGTTTTGGATGACATTATAAGCAGTAAAAAATCTCATCTTAACAAGTCTGGACTTGGATACAATTAGATATAAAAGGGATCAAGCTACAAAACAACATAGCAAGAAACAAATCCAAAAATCTATGCAGAAACAATCAAAGGGGATAGGAAGATTACAGGGACACTCCTCCACCGAGAAGATTCAGATTTCATAATCAACAATAGATAGATAGGCCTCAAGAAGAAGAAGGATTCATAAGAGCATCTTCTTTCAGAAGATCTTCAACTCCCAGGTATCAAACTATATTTTTTGGTTTATGTTATGCATGTAATAATTTTGGACATAAAGATGTGAATTGCAGAGCTAACAACATGAACAATAACAACTTTGAGAGTCATACAGAAAGGGGTTACTCAAGAAGACCTAGTGAAACACAAAGAAGAAGTTACAACAGGTTTGAATCTTTGAGCACTGAAGTGGAATGTTACAAATGTAACAATTTTGGACACGTGGCCAAAAATTGTAGAGTGACAGTCCCTCCTAAAGAACCTCAACAGAATAAAAACAGTCACAGAAAAGAACCTCAGAAAACGACATGGATAAGAAAGCAAGATCAATATAGCAATGAAGAATGCATAGTCGCTCTACAAGATAAGCAGAAGAAACACGGTTGGTATGTTGACAGTGGGTGTTCAAAACACATGATAGGTGATAGAGACAAATTTCTTACATTGCAAAAGGAAAAAATTGGATCAGTCTCCTTCGAAAATGACAATTCATCCAAAATCATTGGAGAAGGCACAGTCCAAATTGGGAACAAGAATAAAAAGGCACAAAATGTTCTACTAGTAGAAGATATGAAACATAATCTTCTAAGTGTGAGTCAAATGTGTGACCAAGTTCATAAAGTTACTTTCGATTCACAAAAGTGTGAGATAAGAAGAGAAGGTTCAGGGAAATTGGTCAGTACAGCTGCAAGAACTTCAAACAACATATATGTGTTAAGTGAAATTGGAAATGAAAAGTGTTGTCTAGGAAAGGAAGATGAAAGTTGGCTATGGCACGGAAGAATGGGTCACATGCATTTTGATAACCTTATCAAAGTCAACAAAAGAGAAGTAGTCATAGAAATGCCCCAGATCACGAAACCAACCAACACTTTATGCAAGCATTGTCAACAAGGAAAACAAACAAAGACCATGTTCAAATCAAAGGAATATTCAACAACAAGATCACTGGAAATTGTGCATACTGATCTAGTTGGACCAACTACAACAAAGGGATTAAAAGGGCAGAGATACTTTATGTTATTAGTTGATGATTATACAAGAATGACTGCAGTTTGTTTTCTCAAAAACAAGTCGGAAGTTTTTGAAAACTTCAAGATATACAAGGAAATGGTTAAAAATGAGATGTATTCAAGAATCAAATGCTTGAGATCTGATAATGGAGGAGAGTTCACTTCAAAGGAATTTATGGAATATTGTAGCAGTCATGGAATAAAAAGGAAATTCTCCGTTGCTAGGACACCTCAACAGAATGGAGTTGTTGAAAGAAAGAACATGACAATACATGAAATGGATCGAACAATCCTAATGGATTCCAAATTGATAGATATATTTTGGACATAGGAAGTGCATACAACTGTTCACATTCAAAACAGAGTAATGCTCAGAAACAACACTGATAAAACTCCCTACGAGCTATGGAAAGGAAGACCAGCAAATGTGAAGCACTTCAGAGTTTTTGGAAGCAAATGCTACATCAAAAGAGAAGATGGAAGAATAGGAAAGTTTGACTCTCGTGTGGACAAAGAAGTACTTGTTGGTTACTCAAGTAAAAGGAAATCATACAAGTGTTACAATCTAATATTGAACAAAGTTGTGGAAAGCATTAACGTAACAATTGATGAAACAGGCAGACCAGAATCAAAGGAAGAAGAAAACAAAACAATGGAACAACTTTTCGAATAGGAAGAAGCAGAAGATGAAGTAGAAGAGGAATATGAAGAGAATCTGACAGAAACATAAGAGCAATTTCAGCAAGTATCTCCAAAGACACCTAGCAAACGAGTACAGAAGAATGATCCTTTAGATCAGATTATTGGAAACAAAGATGCAAGAGTTGAGACTAGAAGAAAAATCCATTCACCAGAACAAACACACCTAACACTCTTATCTACAATTGAACCAAACTGTTTTGAATAAGCCAACAAGAATAAATTTTGGAATAAGTCCATGAATGAAGAATTGGATCAAATAGAGAAAAATGACACTTGGGAACTGGTTCCAGGACCAAAGAATAAGAATGTGATCGAAACAAAATGGGTTTTCAGGAATAAATTAAATGAAGATGGACAAGTTACAAGGAACAAAGCTAGATTGGTATGTAAAGGATATGCACATATTGAAGGAATCAACTTTGAAGAGACATTTTCCCCAGTTGCCAGAATGGAAGCAATCCGGTTGTTTTTAGCCTATGCATGCTCCAAAAATGTTAAAGTATATCAGATGGACATAAAATCAGCTTTTCTTAATGGGGAACTTGAAGAAGAAGTCTAAATTGAACAACCAGAAGGATTTCAGTTGTCAAAGAACGCATATTATGTGTGTAAATTAAAGAAGGCCTTGTATGGTCTAAAACAAGCTCCTAGAGCATGGTACTCTAGACTGGATAAGTATCTACAGTAGGTAGGGTTCAGAAAAGGAAGTGCAGACAACAACCTCTACATCAAGGTAAGTGAAGGTAATATTTTATTAATTGAATTTTATGTGGATGATATTATTTTTGGTAGTGATGATGACAGATTAAGCCAGAAATTCACAAAAGATATGCATAATGAATTTGAAATGTTGTTACTTGGAGAACTATCCTTCTTTTTGGGACTTCAGATATGTCAAAGCAACCAAGGAACATTTATTTCTCAAACCAAGTATATCAGATAAATGATAAAGAGGTTCATAATGGAATATTGCAAACCAGTTATCACTCCCATGCAAACTAGTTGCAAGTTGAGAAAAGATCATGATTCGAAGTCTACAGATCAGAGGCAATACAGGTCAATGATTGGCAGCCTACTATATGTGACAACATCCAAACCAGGTGTAATGTAGGCAGTTGGACAGGTGGCACGATTTCAAGCAGCACCAAAGGAGACACATGTGTTAGCAGTGAAGAGGATTTTCAGATATCTCAAATGAACATAAGAGTTTGGATTATGGTATCCAAAAGGAAAATATCTATCACTTATTGCCTACACAGATTCAGATTGGGTAGGTTGTATTGATGATCGACGAAGCACCAGTGGAGCAGCATTCTACTTGGGTGAGTATTTAGTATCATGTCTAATCAAGAAACAATCATCAATATCTTTATCTACAGCCGAGGCAGAGTATATTGCAACAACATCATGTTGTACACAGGTTCTTTGGATGAGACAAACTCTAACAGATATATAGGTTGAGTATGATGAGCCCATTCCAATCTATTGTGATAATACAAGTGCCATCAGTATCTCGAAGAACCCGGTGATGCACTCCAAGATGAAGCACATTCCAATAAATTATCACTTTCTATGGGAGTAGGTTGCAAAAAAGAACATCAAAGTTGAGTATGTGGGCACAAAAGAACAAGTGGCATACATCTTCACAAAACCACTTCCACGAGAATCCTTTGAATATCTTCGCCGGAGACTTAGAGTTATTTCTACTACAAAATGAATTCTTTTTTAATGCTTATCTTATATGTCTTAGCTTTACATGAGGAAGCACCATAAGAGGACAGTTCAGTCAGGGGGAGCAACCCCAGATGGAAAGATACCTTTGCCATTAATGATAAAGGGAGAGAGATTTATTAGATGCAGAGGACAGAGGCATGGTTCTAGGGGGAGCATGAGTGATATGATTTAAGTATTGCATCGGAGTGTTTCCATCAAAGCCAAAGGGGGAGATTATTGATTAAGGTTGGTTGTCATTGATGTCAACCCTTGAAAAAAGCCCCGTAGCACAAAGGTTGGGTATTGGACCCAAGATTGTTTGATGTAAAGATGAATTGTTACTGTATTTTCATGGTTGATAATAAGTAGAAATGGATGAAATCCAAAGTGGTCCCCTTATGGTGAAATCCCTCATAGGAAGATGCTTTGCAGATTGAGTTATCCTAGAATTATGGTTAGAGAACCCATGCTTATTTGTGGAATAATGAGATGAACGCCAGTGAATTTTTTAGTGAAACTATCATATATGGATAGTGCTTGTCATGCCATTTCTTGTGGTATGTGGAATGTCACATAACTCCTCACGGTTAGATATTTATAGCCATGAGAAGTTGGAGAACCCAGATTTGGGTAATGGACCCAAGTTTGTTTGATGGATAATAGTATGAGTTTTGTTATATTTTAAGGTAATACTATTCTATATGGATAGTACATGTCATTCCATTTTTGGTGGTATGTGGAATGTCACATAACTCCTCATGGTTTGAGAGTTATGGCCTTACGAAGTTGGAGGACCCTCATATGTCATCTAGAAGCGCCAAAAAGTCAAAGTAGTCAAAGCGGTTTAAGAGATTTTAAAAGGTAAATAATAAAGGGAAGTGATGAGTGTACTATAATTCAAAGTGATTACAAAATAAATTAATTCAATAATAAACTTAATGGATAAATTAGAAGTGGGTTAACCCTAAAATAAGGAAAGTGGGCAAAGTGACCTAGAAGATGTTTTTAAGGAAGCTACTTGGAGAGTATAAATAAGAGGCAAGGCTCTCTCATTTAAGATACACTTGAGAATATTGAATACCTATAGGTGTATGAGATAACTAAAGGATATATAAGCCTAATTTCTGAGGAAAGTGAATAAAATAAGGACGAAATTCAAGGAAGGATAAATTCTTTTGATGATGCTTTCTAAGGTATGTTTTTTTTTTCAGGTCATCTCACCATTTTCGCAATAAAAAAATTTCTAGAATGATTCAGACCGTGAAATTTCTATGGCATTGAGGAAACATATCCAATTATTTGTGGTAAAAAATTTAGCTTGTGGTTCGTTTTATTTTTGGAGTTACACTCCGTGGAAAATAGGGTTTGTGGCTAGTCCTAAAACTAGTCAAAAACAGATGTTTCGGGTAAAAACACCATAACTTCTTCATAACATATCCAAATTCAATAAGACAAGTTTTTTTGGTTAGAGTGAATTCTTTAGTATGTTTTGTAATAGTTTAAGATCAATTCAACAAATATTATGTGTGTTACAGTCTCTACAAGGCCACTCTCTAGAATAAGCTAGAATTCAGCAAGGTGTGCCATTTTTTCCATAACTCCTTTTCTGAGAGGTTCCAAGTAGTGACACCTGGATGAATTGCATAAAACACATGGAAGAAAATTGTGTATCAGTTTTAGATCTTTATTCATTACAGGTACAAAGTTATGATTATTTCAAGTTAGGGTTGTTGACTAATCCAAAACTAGTCTTGTGAGACTAAAGAAACGTTTGATGAAAATTATAGTCTCTTGTTATTAAAGTTAAGGAAGGTTTGCAGGTATGTGATCATATACACCAGGTCTATTACAGATTTACAAATCATATTTGGATGATGAAATTGATGAGGGATTTTGGTTGAGGTACAAGTTGGGTACATGGTTGAGACAAGTAGTTGATGAGTTGGCACATACATGAGGTGTATAATTGATGATATTGGTACATATTGATGATTCATAGTTGATGAGTACTTGAAACATGATTGGTACATACTTGGTACATGGTTTGTTACAGTTGTTTATGGTACAGGTTGATTACAGATTGTTTGGTACAGGTTGGTGCATGGTTGATGCACTTGTTTATGGTACATGTTGATTACAGGTTGAGGTACAGGTTGATGCATGGTTGATGCATGGTTTAGGTTGTTGGTACATGATGTTTGTTACATGTTGATTGGTACAGGTTTACAATGATATATCTCACAATGATAGTGTGACAGTGGTTCCATCATTCTACTGTTACCCATGATTTTGGTCGTCATGATGATGTATAGATGATGGTGTACTCAGGCTCTTCATAAGAACTTTCTCTTGAGAAAAGTTACTTTCATCTCTTCCCAGAAAACTCACTTTTGAATAAGGTTTGCAAGCTGCCAATACATTTGCCTGCGAGAATGACCCATTCTCGCGGGCTGCCTTAAGCCAGGGTGCGAACATCTCGCACTGTGTTGAACTGCTAGGTTGCGAACTCTTCCTAAAGCAAGGAAAAAGATGAATTCTCAATGCTTCTAGAAGGGAATATTCTAGAAGGATGAGATGACATTCGAATGGTTATCCTAGTACTGGATTCCATGATATTTTGGGATCATTCTTATCCAAGTAACTAATTCATTCTCTCCTATATATTGAGAGAATTCTCATGGAAAAGGTTAAGCAAGATCATTGGAGAATTGGTGAAAGAATTGTGTGAAGGACTCAACATTGAACAACAGCTTGGAGACTCTAGCAAGTCTATCAAGAGGATTTGATATTCTTCATGCAAGGATTAAGCAAGTGTGTGTGTCAGAGCCAAGGGCCATCGAAAGGAAGTTTGCAACATCAAGGCTCAGGTTGTAATCTTTACTTTCCATTAATATGATACAGTGGCATGTCCCTTTCCCATAAAGCTATTTCCAATTTATTGTGTAATTCCTTGATCATACACATAGGTTAATTGTTGAATATATTGTGCTATCTTCACTTTGGTTGGTTTGTGTTGTCTTGGTCTTGGCTGCATGAGAGCACTGGAGCGAAGCAGGAGCAACAAAGACCATAGGAAGCGACAATAAGGTATGTTATTTGTTCTTGCCTCCTATTTAATTCAATGGTCAAAATATAGGGAAAGAGTCATGTCCTGTCCTGTTTTGTTCTAGATCCAGGTGGATCTAGGGAGATCAGTTAGTGTCCGCACCTATCGATTAGTCCGATAACAAAATTGGCGACTCCACTGGGGAACAATCCCATTTTCTTTGTGGATTTTGGTGTTTTTTTTTGGCCATTTGCTCTGGTTTTACTTTTCTCCTGTCCTATCAATCTCTGAGTCTTCAGGATATCCTGAAAGACCCTTTGGGTCCAGAGGCCTTTTTCAATTTTGCTTCATTTTCCAAAATTTTGATTATGTTCAGACATTCTCGCACTTTACTTCATTGCATCCTGCGAGAATAGGTAGAGTTCACACTCTGCCTTTAGGTTTCAGTGTGAGGTTCTCGCACCCTTCTCAAGGGTCACCTGCGAGAATCAGTGATTCTCGCACTGTGTAATATTGCCTGCCTGTGAACTCAATTTTTCAAAACTTTGGATTTGAGTTTTGGTATTTTTAACTGCCTAGATCAATTTGATTGCCTCATAAAATTTTCTTGGACCATTGATTGATGTTTTTCTTGTCTTCGTTTGCGTGCATGAATAGTCTTAGGATTTCAAGGCTCTTCTTGTCACTTTTGTCTTGACTTTCATTTCTTGACTTTTCTTGGCAACACCATACTCTCTGATTTCAGAATCTGAGTGTGTTTTGATTAGTTAAGGACCGGTGATGGGTTGAAAGTTTAGTTTTATTGGTCTTTATCATTTTCTTTGTTTGAAAAATCATTTTTCTTGTGCAATTGAAAAGACTATTTTGGTTTGCTCTTTATTTTTGTTTTCATTGAAAGAGTGGATTGGGTTTCTTATCATTGCTTGATTCTTTGTATTTTTTTTTATTTTCTGTACTCTCATTGACATAGTGAGGGTCCTTTTTGAAAAGTGAACAAAGGTTTTTCTTTCAAAAAATCTTTTTTGTCTTCGAAAACATTGAAAATCAAATTATTGCAATTGTTGAAATTATTGAAAAAGAAAAAATAGAGAATTGTCATTTGATTCGTGATTTGTTGCATTTGCATTTTAAAAGAAATTTTGCATTGTAGTTCAAGGTTTATCTGGAAAACTTTCTCTCTCTCCCATACATAGGATTCATTGAATGCAAAGTGATCTATTTCATCCTCATCACTGCATTGTTGGGTCAGAGTCATACAACATAAGTTTCACTTCCGTTTCCTTTGAGTAAACAACAGCTCTTAATAACACTGCGTAATCATAAAATTTATCTAGTAACTCTTTTCTAGGGCTCTATTACACCAACATTTAGCTAGGCTAGCGCTTTGGAGTAGGAAGAGAGATACACTCTCCAAAAGCACAAAACACACAATAGCATCTTGTGTTAGGGAGTGTTAAATTCCATTTGCAACATCTTGTCCTGGGAAGCCCTTCTCACACAAGGGTCAAACACTAGGTCACATTGATATTGGCAGAGTTACTCACCCTGCTTTGTTGATATCAGTGTAGAGATTGCACGTATCACGGGGATCACTTGGAGGTATACCCACAATGATGAGTGGAATACTTTTGAGTTGATTGCAGGCTAGATACCTTGCCCTTGCGTGTGGATTAGACTGTCGACTGTTCCCCTAGGCTTTATTGTTGTTGGTGGTGACCTTATTGGCCTATCTTTCTAGGTTCTTACCCAAGGTGACTGTGGAGGGGAAAGTCTTCACGGTACCTGGAATTGATGTTGACCAAACTCACTCGGGCTCCTTGGAGGGTATACCCATGATTATGTGTGGGAGCTTGCACCAGGATGTAAGTCCGTTAAGCAGGTCGTTAGCGTAAATTTTCCACCCTAGCCCCACCCCTTCTCGTCTCGTTGTTGCGACGTTGGATTTCATCACCAACTCGTGGCTTCAAAATTAGAAGGTCATGTTTGCTTTCTAGATTTTGTTTACTAGCGCATGTTGTTTGTTTATCGAAGTTGACCATAGGATTTTCTTCGCGAAGTTTGTCCCTCGTTTACAATAGCTCCTCCACGTCGTTCACGTAGAATGCAGGGTTTATCTCCAGAGCATCTGGACGGTTCTCAACCCTTGCCCACAAGAACACCTGGAGGCTCTCCTTGGCAGAGTGAAGTCCCAGTCGTCACCACACCACAAGTGGAATGCACTGACTCTCTAGAACGTTTTTGAATTACAAATACTCGAGAGGAATTTTGACTTAACCCCGATTCTGAGAGACATTTTATGCGAGCAGACTCTTCCGGAGACTTAATTGTTGTGTATTTCGGATCTCCGACTGGACCCTTTCCCGGTATAGGAGGCCAAGATCCTTTTTGGTCTACAAGTGTTTTCCGACGCAACCTTTTTGGTCCAGGTTCACCTGTGATTTCTAAAATTAATCCTCCTGTGATTTTCAAAATCTCTAGTCCAGAGATAGTACCGTTGACTACCACTTATCACTTTAATGTTCCTGCCGAAATGGCCCATCTTGCAACTACTAGGAGTGTTCCAACCGGGTTTCCTATGGTTAGTCTAGCTCCCATCCACACACTGCACACGCCCAACATCAATCTGACACTACCACCTGGATACCGTGCGTTGAATGCTTCCATTCCTACTCCTACGCAAACACCATCCAGTTCTCCTAGTGGTCCTTCTTCTTCTGGGCTCTTTCTTCCTGGTTTTGTCCCAACACTCCCTCAATTTCTTTTTGGAGGACCTTCTTCGTCCTCTACTGGCAATCCTAATCCTAGTGGCGTTATTCCATCATTCACTCCAACTTGTCCGTTTCTGGTTGGTGGATAATCTCATCAAGGTAGTATAACTCAACCTCCTCTCAGTTGGCAACTTCCAATTGGAACACCACCTTCGATGGGAGGACCAACCCCACCTTATGGGAAAAACATACCACCGTCTTTGGCTCAGTATTGGAATCAGTTAATCCAAAATCCTCCTCAATCGACTGGGAGGCAACAGTTTCCAGCTGCATCCATCACACCCCCTAGCATGGGCCAACCATATCCCGGTTCGTTCAATCCCATTTGGGGGTCGAATGCTCAAACTCAAGCCCCTGTTCCAGGGTATAATCCGATGAGCTATTATCCTATCCAACCACCACCAAATATGCCTGGATCTTCACATTATATGCAGACTGCTTATGGGCCTACTGGTTTGCCGACAGGGCTTCCTCCCCAAAGCCACCAGTACTCACAGGTGAATCGACAGTTACCTTTTCTTGCCACTTTGGATCTTCTGGATTTGTCAAGGATTTTAAATGATCCTATTCTTCACTCTCCCCAATGGCCTGTTATACCATCCAAGCTTCCATCGGACATTCCTAAATTCGATGGCAAAGTGGGAGAGGACCCAAACAATCACGTTATGACTTTTCACCTATGGTGCTCATCCAACTCGTTGATGGATGACTCTATTTGTTTACGTCTTTTTCAAAGAACCCTTACCGGTTCTGCTGCGAAGTGGTATATTGAATTTCCACGAGGTTTCTTCTCTGATTTCAACACCCTAGCTATGGCTTTCCTTACGCATTACCAGTTATCGATCTGTTATGATACAGGGACCGAGATTTTTACTTCCTTCAAACAAACTAAAGGCACTCATATATCTGATCACATCCATAAGTGGCAAAGGAGACGGCGTCTCATTAAACTTGAGCTCCCCGATCAGTTACTGGCAGAATGGTTTACAAAATCATTTGTGAACGAAATCGGTAAGGACATTACCATGGGTGGCATCGTCATGGAAGAGCAGGCTATAAGTCGTGCTCAATATCTTGACCTCATTTATTCCCAAATGGGAACACTTTACGATTTACTACCTGAATTACCTCGTCCTAATACTTCCAGCACTTCAACTGCTCCAGTTGCCTCGCATGCAGCTGACGGTGTGATTGGTACTGCCCAAGCCCAATCACATTCTGTTTCAAGCACAACCCCTAAATTTGCTTCTTCTAATGTTCAAAATGCTCCGTCTCCTGCCACTCCCACCGGCAAGACTTCTGAGGTAAATGTTGTCCAATCTACCCCAGCCGGTAAAAACAAATCTAAAAAGGGGAGAGGCAAGAATAAGGAGGGCAAAAATAATTCTCAAGCAGAGAAAACTAAAACTACTCATGTTGATGACCGGGATAAGTGAAAACCACGATACCCTTGCCTTATCTGTGGTGATGATCACTACACGAAGGATTGTCCATGACGTGCCGAGGTCACTAAGTTCCTTCAAGGAGCTCTGAAACCACCTGCACTGACTGTCCTGTCCCAACCCTTCCCGTCTCAACAACAGGCTCAGTTGGTCATTCACGATCAACCTTCCTCTTCTACTACATCATATGTTTTGATGTGTACTGGTGATTCTAAGCAGAATAACGTTGCAATCACAACTCGAGCCAAAGATTATTCTCCATCTAAAGAGAAGGTTGACGATTTACCCCCTTCCTTGGTACAACCCTCTCTAGCATCTCCACCTACCAACGGTCCTCTTCATCTTGAACGATCGAGCCTTGACATAGTTCTGCGACCCCCCCCTAAGGGTGTCGTTCAGAAATCGGCTTTCAATCCTCATGCTCGTGCAACCCAGAACTACAACATTGTTGAAGATCTGGCACAAGCACCTTCTGCGATGTTAGCCCTTGAAGTCCTTCAAACTTGTCCCACACAACGGAAGGCACTGTTGAAAGCTATCGGTGGAATTGATCCGACAGATACAAATTTAATAGTCTTTGACTTGGACAATCACATTCCAAGGTTACCCCGTCAACTCGCGTTCCAGATACAGGTTGTTGTCTCTGACAAGAACATTTGTCGAACTGTTATCGACGAGGGTGCCTCGACGTGTGTAATGTCTTTTTCTTGTTGGAAAGCCATAGGTTGTCCTCCCTTGAATGAATCACAAAACACTCTTAAAGCCTTCAATGGATCTAGTTTTAAGCCCTACGATGTTCTTCCTTCATTGCCCATCACATTAGAAGGTAAGACGGTCCAAGTTGAAGTGGAAGTCTTTGACGCTCCCCTTTATTATAATCTTTTTCTTGGTCGTAGCTGGATCGATTCCATGCGTGCCGTTGTGTCAACACTTTTCTGTGTAGTACGTTTCCCTCATCAAGGAAAGGTTGTTACCATCAACCAACTCGCCTTCTTCAATTATGATACCCATACTGGCAACGTTCTGTTTATTGTTAAAACCCCACCGGGTTATGAGAATGTCGGCGTAGGCCTTCTAAAGGACTCCTCATTAATGGGTACTTTCCCCATTCCACCGCCCGATGTTCCACGCCCGTATGTTGCTTCTATCAACATGATCTCCACTGTGCCTCATGAACTTCCTTCGTCTCACAACCCTTATGTAGTCCCTGACCCTGGAGATCATATTCATTTCGGTGACGTAATGCCGTTAAGTCCGATTGAATCTGCCTATCAGGCCATTCAATCGGCAACACCTTCTACCCCTTCTCTTGATGAGTTGTCTCCTGATCCTTTTCACGTTATTTTTCCCACTGACGAGATGATCATGTCCATCATGGAAGACACCCCTTGGGACGATGGGCATCATCATTCCATTCTCTTTCTGGAACAACACACTCTTGAGAACTACCAACATATTTTGACCCCGTCGACCGTTGTCGTTATTTCGACTATTCCCGAGTCTACACGTGATGTGTTTGCTGAAGGGAACTTAAGTAATATCTCACCCATGATTCCCATTGACATATCCGTTAAACCTGGAATCATCGAAAATGTCCATATTGGAGCTTCATGTTCCCCTGACGAAATAGTCACCTATATGTCCCTGTTCAAAGAGTTTCGTGACATATTCGCCTGGAGCTACGAAGAAATGTCGGGTATCGACCCTGAGATTGTGATCCATGAATTTAAGACATATCCTGACGCTAAACCCGTCCGGCAACACCTTCGTCCAGTTCACCCACGTAAAGCGGCTGCTATAAAGCTCGAAGTCGAGAAACTTCTGAAAGCTGGCTTTATTTATCCAGTGGCTCTCACAGACTAGGTTTCCAATCTTGTCTCGATTGACAAGAAACAAGGTACGATTCGTGTGTGTGTGTTGATTATAGGGATATTAATAAAGCTTGTCCAAAAGACAACTTTCCTACCCCTTTCGTCGATCAGATTGTCGATGACTGCGCCGGAAGTGAAATCTTTTCTCTCATGGATGGTTTCTCCGGCTATAATCAAATTAATATCGTTCCCGAGGACCAACACAAGACTGATTTTATTTGTCCTTGGGGTACTTTTGCCTATCAAAAACTTCCTTTCGGTCTTAATAACGTTGGTGCAACTTTTCAACGCGCTATGTCTTATTCTTTTCATGATATCAAGCATATCGTTCAACCCTATTTGGACGATTTACCCGCTCATTCTATGCGCAAAGTTGATCACCTAACCCACCTCCGGGCTATTTTCGTTCGCTGTCGGTTCTACCGGATACGTTTAAATCCTCATAAGTGCGTTTTCTATGTGGAATCTGGCCGTCTTCTAGGTTTTATCATTTCGCGTCAAGGGATCTGGGTGGATCCTTTGAAGGTTGAGGCGATCCTTAATCTCCCTCCTCCTTCTACACTACGCCAGTTGCAAAGTTTGCAAGGGAAAGCAAAATTTCTTCGTCGTTTTATCCCAAATTATGCCGAGATAACTCATGGATTTACGCGGCTATTAAAGAAGGATTCCGAGTTCGTCTGGGATACCATTACCAACAATGATTTTGAAGCTTTGAGGTTGTCCCTAATGCGAGCTCCGCTTCTCTTCCCCCCTGATTACAGTCGCAATTATTTCATTTACCTTGCTACCTCAGATTACACCATTGGCATGGTTCTCGTCCAAGAGGATGATGCTCACGACGAACATGTTATTTATTACTTGAGTCGAAGTCTCATGCCGACTGAAATCAAGTATCAACATGTCGAGAAACTGGCCTTGGCTGCCGTTCAAGCCATTCAACACTTTCGGCACTATATCCTCTCACGCAAACCTACAATGATTTCTCATTGCAACCCTATGCAACACATTTTGACACGTCAATTGCTAGGGGGGAAATACTCCAAATGGATTGTGATACTCCAGGAGTTTGACTTGGAATTCGATCGTGCCAAGTCTAATAAGTCTTTAGTTTTTGCTGAGTTGATATGCGATTTTCCTCATTCTGAAACGGAAAATGTAGTAGTTGATTCATTACCCGATGAATCTATTTTCCTTATTAACACTGATGATCTTTGGTATGGGGATATCATTATATATCTCCAAACCCAGACTTTTCGGCCACATTTGTCTAGTACTGACCGACGTCGAATTCGTTATCAAGCTCGTCAATACATTATCCTCGGGGATACTCTTTACCGTCGAGGGATTGACTCAGTTTTTCGACATTGTCTAACGTTCGACGAAGCCGAGAAAGATCTAAATGACTTCCATTCTGGAGCATGCGGTGGTAATATGTCTGGGTATGCTACTGCCCAAAAGATCTTACGTGCGGGTATTTTTGGCCTTCTTTGTTTAACGATTGGATTATTGCGGTTCAGAAATGCCATGCCTGCTAGACCTACAATCAGAAAATTCGGTCACATCCTGCTCCTCTTCACCCTGTGGTCTCAGTTGGTCCCTTTGCGAAATGGGGCATCGATTTCATGACATGTCACCTTCACTCGGCTGGGGGGCATGGTTACATCATTGTAGCCGTTGATTACTTTACGAAATGGGCCGAGGTGATACCGACATCTGACAACACTAGAAAGACCGCAGCATTGTTTCTTTTTAATCACGTCATAGCTCGTTTTGGTGTTCCCCAAGCTATCATCACTGATCACGGTAGCCACTTTAGGAATATTATGATGTCCGAACTTACTAAAAATTTGGGTCTTCGCCATGATAACTCAACTTCCTATTATCCACAAGCTAATGGCCAAGTCGAAGGGATTAACAAAGTTCTCATAACTATGCTTCGACGAATGATAGGGATTCATAAAACAAGTTGGCACACAATGTTGTTTTCGACATTGTGGGTGTATCGGACATATGTCACGTCCGCTACTGGGTTTACACCTTTTCGGTTAGTCTATGGTGTGGAAGCCATTCTCCCTATCAAATGCGAGATACCCTCTTTAAAACTAGTTGTTGAACTCCTACCCAACACTTCTACTGAAGAAGAACGTCTATTGTATCTAATGTGATTAGACGAAACTCGACGTGATGCCACCCTAGTAATAGAAGCCCAGAAGAAACATGTTAAGGCCCAATACGACAAGCATGTCACGCCTCACATTTTCTTCGAAGGTGATCTTGTTCTCCTCTATGAACAAGATCGAGATATGCTAAGAGCTTGGAAATTTGAACCCATGTGGTGAGGTCCTTATATCGTTCGATGAGTTTTGGAAAAAGGAGCGTATGAGTTGGTAGATTACGATGGTATCCCTTTGAGTGAACCCAGGAATGGGTTGTACTTGAAGAAGTACTATGCATAAAATCATCTGTTCACAAGTACTTGTATTTTTAATGTATCATACTTTTTGTGTGTTACTATAGATTTCTTTTGTTGTTATTTGGTCTCTGCCCTTATGTGACGTTGTGTTTGATTTCCAGATGTCCGAGTCTTCTCTACCCTATATTGGCTTCGCTGATGGCGCTAGCCGTAGTACTCAGAACCTTGCTTCCACTGCTTGGGAAATTTACGCCCCTACAAACGAACTTGTCCCTTTACGAGGTGTGTGCCTCGGTCGTGCGACCAACAACATTGCAGAGTATAGCGTCGTTATTGAATTATTGGTTGATGCTATCTCGATTGGAATTCGTCATTTGGTTGTGTGACTTGATTCGCAGCTGGTAATACTACAGTTAAGTAATGTCTACTCTATTCGAAGTCCTACTTTGTTACGGGTGTATTTGCGAATTCGCCTCTTGGAATGTATTTTGATCACATTGAATATCAACATATTCCTAGATGTCTAAATACATTAACAGATGCATTGGCTAATTATGTATTGGACAAACATTTGAATCATTTATAAATCAATCACATCAATATTCACACAATATAAAGTAAACCGATAGAAGCCATCTGTATATATAACGATCAAAAGAGTTTTTTACAAAAAAGTTTTTTCGAAGACCAAAATGTCAAATTCTAAAGCTCATAGATTCTACAAAGTGATGTCATGGATGACGTTCACGGTAACACACGACTGCTCGAGCAACCCTACGGAGCAGTCGACTCATGGATGCTGATACTCCTACAGTATGATGTTGATCGCGTCGTGGAACCTCTTCCAAAGTCATGTCTGGAATGTCTGCAGTCAGGCCCTCTAGATTTTGTTCCACCACCTTATAATCCTCAGCATATTGTGGTGCTGCCGCTACCTCTCCTCGTTGCTGAATAGGAGAAGTGCCAGGAGGTCTGTAAGGTCCAACATCTGTGTTATCAACAAACGATTTTGTATTAGTCTTTGAACATATAAAACAAAAACATTTGAATATGATAAAAATTCACAAAAACATTTGAAAAGAAAAAATGTGTGCGCTTCTTACCAAGGTCCCCCCACTGAGCATCCTCTGGCAATACTAAATCTGGATCTCCTCGAAAATCTAAGTCGGCATAACCATAGTCGTCAACCATCAACAGCTGTGGTTGAAGCCATTCAAAGAAAGTATCATCATACTTGATGATCGGTCCTGCTACGTGTCGGTCCATACGCTGACACCATCTCAGCATCCTTAGATCCCTAGGAGCTGGTATATTCCACTCAACCTGCAACCTCAGTAATGGGACCCTCTCGAGGAAGAAGGACACCAACAAAGATCCATAGTCGAATTGCTTCAGGTTGCCGCGTCTGCATTTGGTCAACTGCTTTTTTATACTGCGAAGCACAGCATCTGCCCAGTTGAACACTCGAGGCTCAGTACACTCAATAGCATACTGGAAGTAACTCTATAACGCCATGTGAGGAGAAGAACTCCCAGCCATCCGAGCTATGGTGAATAGGATAGTACGGAGGGTCAAATCTCATACCCCCCAGATAGCTACTTTTCCTTTCTTTCTCTCAGCCTCGGGAACGCAATGTAAACGACAGTACTCACTCATCTGTAGCCCACCACCTCTGCTACCGGTCAGGCTCACATAGTACCCCCGCTGTGACAAACCAATCAAAAAGTAAATGTCCTCAATGTCTAAGGACAGTGTGTGGACCCCCACATGAAATACCTGCTGATCAGGGTCCCACATACGCACCAGGTACTCTAATAGTCTGACTTGGGCCCTCATGCCCGATATGCGAAAGTACTTCAGGAGTCTACAGTCTCTCAAAGAATCAATAGTAGGTGGATGATTTTCAACCATTGCATTGTCTTCTTCGTGTTCCCTTTCACACCATTCAAGCACCATGTTGATGGCCAATTATCTACATAAGGAACACAAAAAGAAGATTAGCAACTATTTTCATGAATTCATTCACTTTCATTGGCTAAATTTAAAAAAAAAATTGAGCTTTGTGGTTCTCACAGTGCCCTGCATGCACAGTGCAAGAACCTCGCAGGTGGCCTTAAGCTCACCTGCGAGAATGCCTCATTCTCGTAGGTCCCGTGAAGCCTGCCTACGAGAATGGCAGCGCGCATGTAGGGCTTGGAAAATCAAATAAAAATGAATTTTTAACCAATGGAATTGCAAATTTAAACCATGAAAATGTTAAGGACAAAAATCCTACCTCACTGTCGTTGACGGCTCGCTGAATGGACGATCATAGCTCCCGCAATCTGACGCCGAAATCTGAGGGTAAAAGAGGGGTTTTTTGGAGCTCAAATAGTGGAAAGGTAAAAATGATGTGGTAAAAAGAGTATTTACTCCTTTTTATTTACTTTTACTATGTCATTTGGTTTTTTATGATTATTTATCTATTAAACCCTAATCCCTAATGTCATTTTGAGTGAAACTTTTGCAGGCGTGATGATTTTGATGGTCAAATACAGGGATATGAACATATTTTTCTTTGTCGTTGCGTGTTTTGATTGTTTTTTATGGTTTTTATATAAAAACCTTGAGCATGGTCTTTGTCCGTTCTTGTACTCATAAATACATGAGAATGCGATCGAGTATACTTTTATCACTTTTTCGGGCTCAACAAGGTTATATGAAAAAGGAACCCCCCTGGAGTCCTCTTTAAGCTCTTTTCAGACTCTCTAAACATGAAAAGATAGCCAAGTGACCTTGCTATTTTCACGCTCGATAAAGTATTTGAAGTAAGCGTCTGGTGAGCGATAATTTATCTCTTTTTCAGTCTCTTCCAGACTATTTTACGAAAAAGGAACTAAGAGAGTTCTCTTTTAAGTGTTTTCTAGACTCTATAATCATGAAAAACCTTCAAGTTTTCTAGCTCTGGACTCGTTAAACAAACATTGCCAGACCCATGATGGGACCGAACCACTCCTTCTTAGAGTTCGTTAAAAATACTCTGAGGGACTCGTCCGAAGGATGAGCTTACATCAACAAGCATATGTTATCCTCCTCAAGCTTGCGTAAAAATAAAGAGGTTCTCGCCAGAAATGGTGGGGGAAAATTTGGGAAAGGGATATGTTATCATCTTCGTATTGATTGGCAGTAAGTGTCGCTCTTGAACATGACACCCCCTATTCATCATCTGAAGCTGGTTTGGGAAATCCATTTGTCTCTCATTCGATTTGCTACAAGGTCATTCCCTGTGTCGTCTTTGAGTCAATGCTGCAAAATCATTGGTCGTGTCATTCATATGTTCAAGAGAAGTCCATCTAAAACCTATATTGAGTCGGCCATCTGCCGTTATCCATTCTCTCAGTGTCGACCTTCCCTGTGTCTAGTATAATTTACATCATACTCTGTTTCACCTTCAAAATCTGTTACTCATTTCGTGTCATTGATGAGGGATACATCAAGGCCATCCTGTGACGAGTTTTGTTCCTAGAGAATTGGGGAGTTGGAGCTTCTCTTAGGTTGTAGCCTAAGAAACTAGGGGGTTGGAGCCTCCTTCTAGTTGTAGCTGAAAAACAAAGGAAGTTTGTGCTTCCAATGAATGTAATTCTTCAAGACATATAAAATAAAACATTATGTGGTTTTCTCTCGATTTGGGTTTCCACGTAAAACACTGGTGTATTGTGTATGTGTGTGATTGTTCATTTCTTATTGCTCATTACTGGATAATAATTCTACATTGATATAACACTTGGATTATTTGAAAAAAAAAAGTATTATAATTACGCTATTATTGATTCACCCCCCCTCTCAGTAATCCAACAAGACAAAGTTGGGATACCAACCTAACCAACCGTAATCCCACAAACGCAACTCTTCCGGGACCAGATGAAGATGCATGCACTAATTTGCAAGTTCATGGGTCTATGGCCCACAGAAAGAACATTCCACAACTGGATAAAATATCATTGGAAGCCAAGCGGGGAAGTGGAACTCCACCTAGGTTCAAAAGGCTTCTTCACAGAAGTAT
>ML778741.1:135703-146469 GCA_009831015.1 Picea engelmannii
GGGGGGGGGGGGCTTCTCCCCCTGAACCAGAGGCCATTCTTTAGAACACGAAGGATTTGCCAAATATCTCAGAATAACCCTAGCCGTAGAACGATTTTTTCTTTCGTGGAAATCATTTTTTGTTGAGTAATTTTAACATTTGTAGATGTTGTAACGTAACATAGGTAACATTGACACATGTTAGCTCAAAAAAATTAATTCATATAAAAGAAAAATAAATATAACTTACAAAAAGTAAGTATAATGTCATTTCATAATTAAAATAAAAAAAAGACATATATTAAATCCCCTAGGGTGTAGATCAGTGGGTGATGGAGTGTATTGTTAAGGCACTATGTTATGTGAGGTCACAAGATAAAAACCTCAACTTACTCGTTTGTTGTGCTTGGGGTATGTGCGGTTAGACCTGGAGGTTATAGTAGCGGTTGGAATTGACCCCGTGTCATGTGAGTACGAGCTCGACCTAGTTGTCGATTCCGCCAGAAGAAGAAAAATACATATATTAAAATCATAAAACATAATTACGATCAAGAAATAGATCTATTAGTGATTTCATATTTCAATTTCAGAGTCAATTTCATATTGGAGATCTGTTAGTGATTTTCATTAAGACCATTATATTTAAGGTCGTTGGTAGTGATTTTTGAAGTTATAGGACTCGACTTTGATTTCTTGAATAATGTCTTTAAAAAACATGACCAATTGATCCTTTTAAATTACTATCTTTGTTCCCAATTCTAGATATTACTCTTGGTCCACTAGCCCATTTAGACAAAGGTGGCATCGTGATGTAAATGGAAATATTACTAAACTACAAGTTCTCAAAAATGGAAAGTGGGTCACTGTAGAACCCATACTTACCCATATTTAATGTGCTAAGTTGGTTGATCATCTGTGGGTAAGTAAATCCATGGCACATCCAATTTAATTACACATTGTATTATTTCCAACCTAAGGCGTTAATAATGCTCATTTATTTTCTTTCTATGATTTAAATTTATTCAATAGTTTGTGAGCAATGGGAGATTGAGGAGAGTTAAATATTGAACAATAAAGAACATGTCCTATATACATACATCAATCCATACACTATATACCTTAAAGGTACATGATTCCTTCAATGGTCTTACAACATCCATTGTTGAAGAACAACTTCCCTTCCAATACAAAGGATATAAGTAGGAAAATTTTGTTGATATGTTTTTATCATACTCTTGGATCATTTCAAGATGGGATATACATAGACACCAAATATATGTAGAAAACTACACAATTGAACTCCATAGTCATTTTACCCTAACTCTTCTAAAGTAATTTGCAAAATTTCCATCAAAGTAGCCAAGAAAACTTAGGACAAAAACTATGGTAGAGGCCATTCAATATGAATTGGATTCTCTTTTCATTTTTTCAAAAAAACAATGATATTTGTTTTAGAAAAGATGTTGTAGCCAAATCGTACTACCTTGTAACACAAAATTTGGCAAAATTTGGCCAAAGTCTTTATCTAAAAATTAAGAATGTTTCTAGCTAGCTATTGTAGTCCATCCTATTCTATAGATACTAGTCCCTATGAGACAAGTATATTTCCTTACATATTGTTGTAGAAGTAAGATAAAATTGTAGTGCATATATTAGCATGCAAATAATAGTTAAAAAAAACATGCCCTCATGGGAAAATTCTACCAAATCCTTCTTCATATTCTTTGTTGACTTGATTGCTTCCTCATCCAATTTAGGTTGTTTCATTATGTGTACAACATCCATAGTTTTGATCTCAATCTCAAAAAAACCAAGAGGGGAGGATCCATTGATCATGTAATCTATAGGAGGGGTGGCCACTCCGTTCAGAGAAATACCCAAATAATCAAGCACCCTATCAACTTTTTTTCCCAAAGACCTCATAGTTTCTTCCAGCTTGAAATGATTCTACTCTAGTTTGTGCATGATAACTTTAACTTCCACTATATCTCAATCTTTTTCCCTATGTTCATTAAGCCATATCTCATACCAATCTTCCTCCCAACACTTGTGTTTTAGGGTCATGGTTCTAGTTACAGTATAAACCTCTTCCAACTCACTCACGTCGCTTAATTCCTCTCTCTACCATTACCAAATCATATTGTACACAACAATGATTCACATAATGGAAATGCTCCATTGTATTCCAAATCTCAATGAAAAATTTTACTATGGCCAGTGGAATTCCAAATAAGAGAACGATAACCAAACTCTCAACCATTTTTTCTAAGCTATGAATAGTTAATGTGTTATCCTTAGAAGCTGGCCTAGAGAAAATGGAATCCTGTGGGCTATATAGGGCACAATCAAAGACACCAAGTCCTATATTGAAGCAAGAAGACAAAAACTTCTAGAGCAAAACTAAGTAGATAACTAGAACCTTCCAAAGAAACACCAACCCACATGAATGCAAATACTTCACCCTTCTACTTTATATCGATTCTTTCACTGCAGTTGAGTTGAAGTTGCAACATGTGGGTTTTAATTCCCCATCCATCCTTTTTTCCATGTAATCATGCCTATCCATATCACAATGCCTCAACTTGCATTTGGTTATATTCATTGTATTGGTTTGAGGATAATTACCCCGTCCCTTAAGTCTAGAGTGCTGATCTGGAAATGGAATGAATATGTTTCCAATAGATCTTTAAAATGAAGAAGACTTATCTCTTTAAATTGCGAGTGTATAAATGATATGTGTTTGGGTAATTGGATCAAGTTACTAACACATAAATTCAGTGAGTTTTACTTAAGAATGAGCAACATATAAGACAGATAAAACCCATCAATAATGAACACATAACACAACAAATGATAAAGGAGTTCACCCCTCTCTTGGGCTACATCTCCTGGTTCAAATTCCCTTGGATCATTTTCATTATGATTAAAAAGTGCTCTTACATTGCTTAGAATACAAAATAGATGGCTCTAATGGCTTCAGAACGTCCAAAAACCCCTAGTTGGGCTTTTTCGGCACCTGGTTTGGCCAAAAAATGAAGAAGTTACACCTCTTGGAAGTTTTTCCCTTCAAGATTGTTGTCTCTTCTTGCCAAAACACACCTTTGAATGACCAACCCAACTCCCACAGCGTTCCTGGAGCTAAATGCATCCCGCAAAACTCATCACACACGCGCATCATGAAAAACATGGCATAATATCAAACTGTTAGCGGAATAAGCGCCTATCAGAGCGGAGGACGTATTCGCGTGGCCCCACATGTGGTTAGGCGTCGACCTAAATTTTTGACATGTCTCGGAATCTGTTTCTAGCTCCACGCACTATGGTAATTCCATGTGGCATGTGTTAGAACCGTGGGCTATGGGTTGGGGGCTATACCAAAACGAGGCTACTAGCTAACCGTTGCAATAGTCGTATGGAAAGGAATTAGAACTAGGGGATAAACCACACAACAAATCCCATGCCAACAGTTGAGTGCTTATTGTAATATGGAAAGGTTACATGTAACGTGCACCGGGGGTTGGGGCTAGGCCCCAGCCCTTAACTCCTTCAAACGATTGTTAATGCAATTCAAATAATACATTTAAACAATACTTAACAAGGAACACCATGTGCGGGCTGGTAACCTAACCCTGCAAAGTCACTCCCCCACGCTCAGAGGTCGTGGGTTTGATTCTTATGGAGTCATAGAACTTTTACCATAGCCAACCACTGGAGAAGTGCCATGTGGCAACGCAAGACTGGGCCATGTGGCACCATGCCATTAGCCCAATAAAATGACATGTGTCTCCATATGATTCATCCACCTATCTTCCAACACATGCCCAGTCAGCACGCCAAATCCTATTCCACATCACTGTATGGCTGTACATACTGTATGTTTAGCTTCCACGTCAGCACTGTATGGACTGTACAATCAACAACATTTTGCATGTTTGGCAAAATGAACAGAACACAATATCTTGCTCATATGATGTCTGTTTGATCCCGTTCAAGTTGCGTTGAGTTCGTGACGATGAGGCCTACACACATGTCCATTTTGAAGAGATTCCAAGAAATTTGATTTTTGAGCAAACTTTGATCCCCTGGATCACACCTCCCCATTGGGAAGCTTTTGAACCTCCAAAAGACTACTTTTAGTCAATTTGTAGATGAGGGCACAGTTCCCCCACCTTTACAATCTCAATCCATCCAGCCTTTCTTGGATTGGTGCCTTTGAGACCAATACAAAACTTGTCATGCCTTGCTGTGTACTTGGCTTGGCTCTTTCTCAACTGTTCTTGAATGGTTTGCTGCACAAACTTAACTAGTTCAATGAAATTCTTGGTCTGGTTATAAGAAGGATGAAAGTAGTGTAGATTCTCATCCCAAAACTTAAGATGTTTGCTTTTCAATCTAGCCACCGTATTTCCCATACCAAAATGGCCAACAACAAGAGAAGAATGTGCTTCCCTTATCTTGTTGACTCTTTCACCCTTTGAAAAACATAGCTTGCCAAGATACAAAAGTTTACCATGCACATAGGAATCCAATTCCTCAACATGGTTAGCATGACATAAAGTTGCATAAACATCTTTGAAATCAACATCTATAGCATATTGTTCCCAATAGCTCTCATGCATAATAAGATTGTGCTTAAAAATAACTAAAGCACTAACAATAGGCCTAATAAGCATATCGACAACTTTATCATAAAAGTGTTTCTTATACCTTATCACCAACTGAAAAACATAACTTGTCAAGGCATGCAATGGAGCTTGCTTTGATATCAAATCTTTCTTCCATATGTCTCCTTCAAAAATCACATCTGTAGTCTTTTTCAAGGCTTTGAAATCTACCCACATTCACCACATACAATCTTTCTTTGGTACCAAACCAATTGGTGACCTGCATGGCGAAGTGCTTGGTTTGATTACCCTTTTTTCAAGTAACTCTTGGGATTTTTTTTTCTGATTTCAACATTCTCCATGACTGACATCCTACACATGTGAATGTTTGGAAGAGGACCTCCTTGCTGCAATAGAATCTCTTGTTGGATACCCCTTTTTGGAGGCAATCCCCTTGGTTTCTGAAACATCTCAACATTTTTGTTAACAACCTCATGCAAATCAGATTGTAACTTTGTATCACGTCCTTTGATAACTTGTTCTTCATCATTTTCTTTGGGTTTAATCATCAAAAGTACAAGCTTCTTACTAGCATTGACTAGTCTTTTCATTTGTCCAACATTTGTAAGTGACAAATTCATCTTCTTTGTATGTGCTCTAACAATGTACTCAACTCCATTTTTAAACAAATGATACTTGTTCTCATGACGATGAAAAATATCTCTCCTATCATATAAGTATGGGCTTCCAAACACAATACCACAAATATCCAAAGGAATAACATGCAATTTGGCATTGTCACATATCCAACCTAAAGGGTATGGTTTGTTGGAGTTACTTCACACACACCTAGGATTTATTTTTCCTAAGGTTTTTATTTGTTTATTAGTCATAATTAGTCATTATCCAGTCTCCTATATTTTAGGAGAGAATATTCCACCTGGAGAATATTCTCTTTTAGTTCACACTTCAGTCTAACTAGTTGAGTTCAGTTTAGATGTTGCATTGGGATCATCACCATGATAATTCGACCCTACCTTGGTATCATCACCTGAGTGGCGCATTAGCCTTGATTCCTTGAGTTAACTCCTCACTACTTTCTGTTCAGTCAGTTAACTGAATACTAGTTGACTAGTTAACTCAACTAGGTGGCAGTTCACTCCCGTAACTGCCCGAGAGACTAGAATAGGTGGTAGTTCACTCCCGTAAATGCTGGTGTGTGTCCAGATCACTCTAGACCACCACTATGGCGACTTGGTTCACCTCAATTCAAACTCATTGAGTTATACAGAGTATATCATGTGTAAAATATTCATTATTCACAACGGTTAATGAGAATTATTTCTATTCTTTCTCTCCTTCTTCTTCCTTTTCCAATTATCTCTGTAATTGTGTGTATCATTGTTTAGCTAGATCTATTATGTGTAGGTTCAACACATTTACATGGTATCAGAGCCGACGGACTGCTAAGCAAAATCTACACCAAAATTTTTTGCAGGTACAAAAGATTGAAGACAGCGGAAAGATGGAATTCCAAAAAGAATTCATTCTTACACCTTACAACTATTTTGCATGGAAAGAGAAAATAGCCATACATCTCTGATATAGAGGGTTGTATATATTAACCATGAATACAGATACAGAACCGACATCAGCCATAGAAAAATCCAAGTACTTAAATCGCATGGATGAGGCACTCGAAACAATTTGCAGTCTTATTTCTCCCGATCTCCTTTTTCATATATCTTCTTGTAAGACTCCCAATGAAGCTTGGACCATATTGGAAGGGCTCTTTGGAAAACAGGATGAGTTGAGGGGACACATGTTGGAGGTGGAGCTGCTCACATTGGACCCAAAAATCTTCGAGAATATCCAAGATTTCTTTACAAAATTCAAGGATTTACTGTCGCAACTCAAAGCTTGCGGGGTTGATAAATCGAAGGAGGAGAAACAAATGGTTCTCACCATTCTCTCCAAGCTTGGTCTTGAATTCTCTGTATTCATATCCACATTCCATACTATCAGTTTCGCCTCTTGAGCCACCTGGAAGATACCTTATCTTGAGGACTTTATCGAATCCTTGACACAAGAGCAAACCAAGCTCATCAACATGGGCGCAATCAAAGGCCCAAGGGTACATGCACTCACTGTGCATGATGGCAGCCAAAAATATCAGAAATCTAAAGATAAATATAAGCGAAAATATCATGCACATACGAAGAAGGAAGGGTACACAAAACCCTTCACCGATGCCTCCAGATCCAAAGGAGAAAAGGGAAGAAAAGGAGAGAAATGCACATACTGTCACAAAGGATTCCATTCGGAATCTGCATGCATGCAAAAAAAAATAGATCTGATGTCTCAGATACTTCATCAAAACAACCTTGGAGATCACATCCCCGAGGGTGCAAAGAAGAAGAAGACAGAAGATCTGAATTCCAAGAAAGGCAATTCTAGCCATGCCTTGATTGCCATCAACTCCTCTCCCGATGCTTGGATTGTAGATTCAGAAGCATCACATCACATGGCTGCCTCAGAAGCAGTCTATTATTCTTTGGATGAATGCAAAGGTCCTCCTACTCTAATGGGGGACAACTCTTCTGTCGAAGTCACCGACAAAGGAAGGATTGAACTCACCAACGGAAGCTTCAAGAATGTGATGCATGTTCCCAAGCTTTCTGTCAACCTTCTCTCCGTGTATCAGATGACGAATTCCGGCATTGGAAAAAAAGTCATATTCACAACAAATTTCGTGGACATATACGATAGGAAAACCAACTCCAGGGTTGCTACCGGTGAGGTAAATCATCAGTCTAGATTGTATACATTTTCCGAATTCATTGAACCCGATTCTGCTTTACTGCTTACTCATGCTGATGAAAGTAGTAGGATATGGCACGAAAGGTTTGGACATTTGAATTTCAGATACATGCAACAGATTAGCAAGAACATATTAGTTGATGGTCTACCAGACATCCATTTCTCCAAGGGAGTATGTGAGGGATGTGTTCTCGGAAAACACCCTCAAGAGAAATTCGTCAAAGGAAAGTCTCAACGAGCTTCCACACCTTTAGGTCTGATCCACAGTGACCTCATGGGTCCTTTTTTGCATCCATCGATCAGAAAAGCAAGGTTTGTTCTCATTTTTGTTGATGATTTCTCACATTTTACTTGGATCTACTTTCTTAGGCAAAAATCTAAGGTCTTTCAACACCTCAAAGATTTGAAAGCTTTGGTTGAGACACAGTCCGAAAAGAAGATCAAAGTCTTCCGAACTGATAATGGGGGAGAGTATGTGAATCATGATATTCATAATCTTTGCCATGAGGCATGGATTCAGTTGCAGCATACAGTTCCCTACACTCCACGGCAAAATGGAGTTGCCGAGTGGAAAAACAGATCTCTAAAGGAGATGGCATCTTGCATGTTGCATGCAAAGTCACTACCACAGAGACTATAGGCCGAAGCAATTAACTGTGCAACATACATCCAAACAGATCTCCCCATAGATCTATCAAGGATAAGACCCCCTACAAAGCTTGGAGCGGCCTCAAACCGGAAGTGACCCACTTTCGCATTTTTGGTTCTCGTGCATGGGCCCGCATTCCCTCTGAAAAGAGGAAGGTACTTGATCCACAGAGCACTGAGTGCATTTTTGTTGGATACCCTGACAGTGTGAAGGGATATCGACTTATTGATCTTTCCTTGGACCGGCTCATCATTGAGCATAGTGTCCAATTTGAGGAAAGTGTCTCGCATGTACCTCAGCAGCCGCATGCAAACACCTTTACTCTTACACCTGTCCGAGATGATGAGCATGCACATGCCGACTCTTCTTCAGATGAGAGTTCTGATTCATAGGACTCAGAGGATTTAGATTCAGATTCAGAGTCAGTACAATTAGATGCAGAGTCAGAGCATCCAGATGCAGTTGCAGAGCCAGAGCAGAGGCCCAAGTGGGCACAAACTACTCTTCAGGATGCAGGGGATCTCGTAGGTGATCCAGCCGATACTAGGAGGACTCGATCTGATTTCGAGGAGCCTCCTTTTGCACTCACTGCCACTGAACCATTGCCTTCCAGGCATCTTTTCTTCGTCCAGTCTTCAGATCCACAGTCTTATGGCAAGGCTGTTGGAAATCCCTTTTGGGAAGCCGCCATGTAGGAGGAGTACAACTCCCTCCTCGAGAACCAGACTTTGGATTTGGTTCCCCTTCCTTCTGGGAGGAAACTTGTCAGATGAAGATGGGTCTACAGGACCAAGAGTGCAGTGGATGGACAGATCAGCAGATACAAAGCCAGGATTGTCACCAAAGGCTTTCAGCAGGTTCATGGTATTGACTATGATGAGACCTTCGCTCCAGTAGAGAAGATGGATTCCATACGATTGGCACTTTCCATTGCAGTAGTCAAGGGATGGGAATTCCATTAGATGGACGTGAAGAATGCATTTCTTCATGGTGATCTCTCTGAGGAAATCTACATGGAGCATCCCCAGGGATTTATGCAGGGCTCATCTTTGGTCTGTCAACTGAAGAAGTCACTTTATGGCCTCAAGTAGGCTCTGAGGGCTTGGTATGCCAAGATGGACTCCTACCTGTTGTCACAAAAATTTGTACATTGTAAATCAAACCTGAATGTATACATGCTCAGGACGACTGATTCACTTCTACTTTTAGTTATGTATGTCAATGATTTGTTGATCACCGATTGCTCGACTTCAGCGATTGTTGCAGTCAAGAGTATTCTTCATGACAGGTTTTTGATGATGGACATGGGTTCGTTACACTTCTTCCTTGGACTTGAGATCAGTCAGGATGCATCAGGCATCAAACTGTCTCAAGCCAAGTATGCACAAGATCTCCTTGAGAAATTTCACATGACAGACTGCAAGTCTGCTCTGACTCCTTTCCTATCAGGAGTCAAACTTGAGGATGGTAGGGAGACTCCACTGGTTGAAAATACACTGTACAGACAGCTAGTGGGGAGCTTGTTGTATTTTACACACTCCAGACCAGACCTCTCATATGCAATTGGCGCAGTTTCCAGGTTCATGCAAGAGCCGCATGAGCTACATTGGAAAGATGCAAAGCATATCCTTCGATACGTATAGGGCACCATCACCTTTGGGATTCATTATGCAGTAGACTCTACATCAGATCTCATTGGTTTTACTGATTCCGACTGGGCTGGCGATAGCATTGATCACAAGTCCACATCTAGTTACTCACTCAGTCTTGGTTCCAGGCCTATCTATTGGTCAAGCAAGAAGCAAGTTGTCATTTCTCTATCTCCAGCCGAGGCAGAGTACAGAGGGATAGTTAACATAACCATTCAGGCTATGTGGCTACAACATTTTCTCACTGAGTTGGGCATTCAGTTTCATAGGCTGATCGTCATTTGGTGTGACAACCAGAGCACTCTGAAGTTCTGCAGAGATCCAGTTCAGAGGCAGCAGATGAAGCACATTGAGATCCACATGCACTACATCTGGGACTTAGTACATGAGGGGATCATCGACTTATAGTTCTGTCCTTCAGCAGAACATACGACAAACATTTTCACCAAGACCTTCACTGAGCAGAAATTCCATTCTCTGCGAGGTCGTCTTGGAGTGAAGGACACAGTTGCCTAGCAACTGTAGTTCTTCTTTTTACATACATTGTACCTTGAGGGGGGGGTTTTCCCATGAGGTTTTCTCTCTTTCCTCACTTTATTTTTAGTGTATCTTTTGTACTTGGGTACCTAACATAGCCTCGTTACTAGGACCTAATCTTTATTTTCACCATAGTGATGTTCAGGGGGGGTGTTGGAGTTACTTCACACACACCTAGGATTTCTTTTTCCTAAGGTTTTTATTTGTTTATTAGTCATAATTAGTCATTATCCAGTTTCCTATATTTTAGGAGAGAATATTCCACCTGGAGAATATTCTATTTCAGTTCACACTTCAGTTTGACTAGTTGAGTTCAGTTTAGATGTTGCATTGGGATCATCACCATGATAATTCGACCTTGCCTTGGTATCATCACCTGAGTGGAACATTAGCCTTGATTCCTTGAGTTAACTCCTCACTACTTTCTGTTCAGTCAGTTAACTGAAGACTAGTTGACTAGTTAACTCAACTAGGTGGCAGTTCACTCCCGTAACTGCCTGAGAGACTAGAATAGGTGGCAGTTCACTC
>ML778741.1:150718-167183 GCA_009831015.1 Picea engelmannii
TTTCTCTCTCTCTTTCTTTAGTGAAGCATTTTTCTTTCCATTTCCTTCAAACTTCCTCTTTCCCTTGTCTCCATTAAAAGACTTCTTACTGCCCTCTTGAGGTTCATTCCTTCCTCTTGCCTCTAAATGAGTAGCCTACACACATACTTCATATAGATTTGACGGGTTAAACATAAGTATGGTATGCCTCAAGTAGCTATGCAAACCTCCAATGTATTTGAGCAAAGTATCTCGTGAAGACAAATCTACACCCAAAACCAAATCTCTTCTACTAAATTCTTGAGTGAAGATGTGCACATCTTTCTCTTTAGCTTGCCTAAAGTTTTGTCAATCCATAATAGCTTTCTGCATGTATTCTAATGGATAAAATTTCCTTTTAGTTGCAACAATAAAATCATTCCAAGAGGATAAAACTTTACCATGTTTCTTTATGTCCTCTTGAGTTTTGGCTTCCCACCAAATCAGTGTTTCACTGTCCAATCTTAAAGAAGCAAGCTGAATCTTAGTTTCATCATCGGTTATTCTTTGTATCCTACAATACACTTCAATCTGATGAATCCGGTTATCTAATTTCTCAGCATTTACCTCTCCATTGTACATAGGAAATCCAAACTTAATATCAAGCTTAAGCAAAGGAGTTTGTAAGGGAGTTTTACCATTTCCTTTTGGAAAATTTGGAGGCGGTTGTGAAATGGTGGAAGAGGTGGAATATGGAGGTGAAGGAGGTGGAGAATCACCACTCCCTCCACTTATTTTTGGAGTTTTATCACCACTGTCTCCATTTCCCTTTGGAGGGTTGGAGATTTCACCTTGCAATATTGCATTCCTTTCATCAAACAAAACTTTCACCATTTCAGCCATATCAAAAAAGGCTTTCTTGAAAGTTTCCTCCTATGAAGGAAGAGTTCCATGGTTGTCCTCATGAGCCATAATTGGTGAAAATATCCTTGAAACTTGAGGTGATTTGATAGTTCTCCTTCTTGAAAACTGAGAACTTGGCTCTACAAGTTGACCTTCTCCTCTTGTGAGATTCAACCTTGTAAGCATTAGAAAACAAAAACAACTTGCAAACTATCAAGCCTTCAAAAACCAAATCTCTGATACTAATTGATCTGAAAATGGAATGAATATGTTTCCAATAGATCTTTAAAATGAAGAATACTTTTCTCTTTAAATTCCAAGTGTATAAATGGTATGTGTTTGGGTAATTGGATCAAGTTACTAACACATAAATTCAGTGAGTTTTACTTAATCATGAGCAACATATCAGATAGATAAAAACCATCAATAATGAACACATAACACAACAAATGATAAAGGAGTTCACCCCTCTCTTGGGCTACATCTCCTGGTCCAACTTCCCTTGGATAATTTTAATTATGCTTTAAAAAGTTCTCTTACAATGATCAGAATACAAAATAGATGGCTCCAATGGCTTCAGAATGTCCAAAAATCCCTAGCTGGGCTTTTTTGGCACCTGGTTTGGCCAACAAATGAAGAAGTTACACCTCCTGAAAGTTTTTCCCTTCAAGCTTGTTGTCTTTGCTTGCCAAAACACACCTGTGAATGACCAACCTGTCTCCAGTAGCGTTCTTGGGCCTAAAACTCAGCACATACAAACATCCCACAAAATATGGCATAATGTCAAACCGTTAGCAAAATAAGCGCCTATCGGGGTAGAGGACGTGGTTGCGTGGCTCCCCATGTGGCCGGGTGCTGACCTGAATTTCTACACCTGTCTCGGAATCCATTGCTAGCTCTGTGCGCTATGGTAAGGTCATGTGGCATGTGTTAGAACCATGGGCTATGCGCTAGGGTCTATACCAAAACGGGGCTACGAGTTATTTGTTGCAATGGTTGTATGGAAAGGAATTAGAAGCGGGGGCTAAACCACGTAACAACTCTCGCGCCAACAGTTGAGTTCTTATTGTAATATGGCAAGGTTACATGTAACGTGCGCCGGGGGCTGGGGCTAGGCCCCAACCCTTTACTCCGCCAAACGAATGTTAATGCAATTCAAATAATACATTTAAACAATACTTAACAAGGAACACTGTGGGTGGGCTGGTAGCCTGGCTCTGCCAAGTCACTCCCCCATGCCCGGATGTTGCAGGTTTAACTCCTATGGAGTCATAAAACTTTTACCATAGCCAGCCACTGGAGGGGTGCCACGTGGTAGCCCACAACCGGGCCACGTGGCACCATACCATTAGCCCAATAAAATGACATGTGTCTCCATATGATTCGTCCACCTGTCTGCCAACACCTGCTCAGTCAGCATGCCAACTCCTCTGCCACGTCACTATATGGTCGTACAACCTGTATGGTCATCTGCCACATCAACACTGTACAGACCGTACAGTTAGCAACATTTTGCTTGTTTGGAAAAATGAATAGAACGCAATATCTTGCTCATATGACGTCCTTTTAAGCCCATTCAAGTTGTGTTGGGTTCGTGACGATTAGACCTACACACATATCCATTTTGAAGCGATTCTGAGCAATTTGATTTTTGAGGAAAATTTGATCCCTTGGATCAAGTGCCTTCTTCCAATCATACATCATTATTGGTTCAATGGTCCACTTTTTTATTTAATGACCTGAGCATTGGGTAGAAATCAATTATTTGGAATAGGTCTAATGATTTCTAAATGAATTTGTCCAGGACTACATTTCCCAATGCAATATGGGATGAGAGAGATCTAATGGTGATTGCAAATCCCCCCATAATAATTGCAATTGCAATATTCCTTTCTTTCAACATACACGATCCTTGGTAAATTGTTGCCACCTCCATTTCATTGTTGGTGGAAAATCCCAATCCCTAGGAAAACTCTTCTACCCTTTTCCCCGGGATCTTGAATGATCACCCCTCTCTTGTTGCCCCTATTCTCTTTTCAATTTTTACAAAGGCTAGATATTTGTTGAGTAGGCTCCATCATTACACCATTCCAATGCTACTTTCACCTTTCATGCCTTTGAGACAAATATTAAGTTGGGCGAATGTTGTAGGTTCTCAAAGGAGATGGGGGAGCAATAGCCACATAAGTTAGGAAACCAATCATTTATTTTTGTTTAAATTTGTAATATGATGTGGCATATATCATCTCAACAAAATTAATTAATATAAAACAAAAATAAGTATAATGTCAAACCAAAATTATGAATTATTATAGATTGAACGTGTGTGTCATTCCAATTGGGTTATGACTAAAAAATTGAATGAATATTTTTGCATTAGGTATTGTTGAACATTAGTGTGATGCTTTGAAATGTGTTGTATTATATGAATTGCCTTGGTGTCAAAAGGGTCTCCATGTTTGATGTTCATGTTGTGTTTGGTATTTATTTTGGAAAAGTTCCATCCATTATTTTTGAAGAGAATAACATAATTTGTACTCCATAATTTAGAATGAATAGATATGTGTGATAGAAAATAAAAACAAAGAAGATTGAAAATCTCTTTGCATATTATGGATAGATCCCCTTTCCTATCCTAAGGGGAAAAAAATGTATTCATTCAACATACTTGGAAGTGAAGCTATAACTTGTTATAGAATTATATGGTTTGAGATTGTGATCATAAAAACAAAATCAAAAGCAGAGATCTACTTGAGCTCCAAATCACAAGCTAGTAGAACTAGAATCATAAGTAAAACGTCATGTGTTTCCAACATCATAACTATAAGGGTCCAAATGGTGAGAATCTGAACCAAGAAGTCATATAAGTCCTATTTATCTAGCTTATGCTAGGTCTAGGTGCCTATGAATCAATAAGAAAAGGTCAAATGAACTTGAAATTCCAAGTTGATTAAGTCAAAACCCAAAGGCTAGGGTAGTCTCCTATAATCCCAAGTACATTGATTTGTTCATAAAGTTAATGATTTTTTACTAAGTTGTTCATTGAATTGCTCTTAATATAGTGCATTGATTTTAGTGTTTGTATAATTGATAAATTTGATTAATTTATTTTTTTCATTGATTTCAATGTTTCTATAATGGATAAATGCTACATGAAAAGCATTTTCTCATTTTGAAACGATTGATTAGATAGAATTGTTGGAAAATCATTACGCCAAGTAAAGTAAGTTAGTAGTGAGTGAACAAATAACTAATCAATTAGATGGTTTGATATTGTTATCACAACAAAAGAATCGAAGGCAATGTTGTATATGAACTCCAAATAACAAGTTGATAGAATTGGAATCATGAAGCAAAAAGTCGCATTATTCCAACATCTCCAACTATAGAGGGCCAAATTGTGAGAATCTAAACCAAGAGGTCATTTAAATCCTACTTTTCCAACTTCTACTAGGTTGGCTTCCTAAATCTACAACAAGAGATCACATGAACTCAAAATTCCAAGTTCATCAAGTTAAAACCCAAACACTGGGACAATCTCCTGGAATCCAAAGTACATTGATTTCATTATATTGCATAGATTTTAGTGTTTCTAAAGTTGATAATTTTTACTAAGTTGTTTGTTGCATTGCTCTTAGTATAGTGCATTAGTTTTAATGTTTGTATAATGGATAAATATGATTCTTCTATTTTGTACAATGATTTTAGTGCTGTATAGTGGATAAAGGCTACATAAAAAATATTTTATCACTATTTTGAAATAATTGATGAGACAAGATCATAGGGAAATCATTATGCCCAATAAAGGAATTTAATATTGAGGTGGAGAATAATTAATCTATTAGATGGTCTGAGATCGTGATCACAAAAATATAATTAAAGGAAAAGGCTCACATGAGCTCCAAATCACAAGTTCATATATTTTGAATCACAAAGAAAAAGGTCACATGATTCCTGTATCTCCAAATACAGAGGCCTAGATGGTGAGAATCCAAACCACGAGGTCATAAAAGTCCCACTTCTCTAGCTTCTACTTGACCTAGGTGCCTAAGAATATACAATAAATGTCACATGAACTTGAAATTCCAAGTTGATCAAGTCAAAACTAAAAGGCTAGGGTAGTATTTGGATTCCCAAGTATATCGATTTCATTATATTGCATATTTTTTAGTGTTCGTAAAGTTGACAATTTCAGCTAAGTTGTTCACTCTATTAGACTTAGTATAGTGTATTGATTTCATTTTTTATGAAGTGTATAGATTTTATTATTCTATTTTTTGCATTGATTTTAGTGTTCGTATGGTGGATGAAGGCTACATGAAAAATATTTTCTTACTATCTTGAAATGATTGATTAGATAAAATTGTAGGGAAATCATTATGCCATGTAAGGGAATTTAGTAGTGAGGCAACGAGTATATAATCAATTATATGGTTTAAGATCATAAACACAGAAAAATAATTAAAGGCAAAATCTCACATGATCTCCAAATGACACATCAGTAGAATTAAATCATGAATCAAATGGTCACATCATTTTGACATCTCCAACTGTAGAGGCCCAAATGGTGAGAATCCAAACCAGGATGTCATATAACCCACTTATCTAGCTTATGCTAGGCTTGGATGCCTAAGAATCTACAAAAAATGGTCACATGAACTCGAAATTCTTAGATAATCAAATAAAAACCTAAAGATTGGGGAAATCTCCCAAAATCCCAAGTACACCCTTGGGTGATAGAGTTATCCTTGACTGATATCTCCTCGGTTTCTATAAGTATTATTTATGCTAGCCACCTTCTATTGTTTTCATGATTGGGGTCCTTCTTGAGGCTTCATGAAGTCACAAGGATGATGTTGGAGAATGCAACTATTAATATTGGAAAGAAAGAGAGGTAGGGTATAGCTTTTACTACAATATCTTGAGTTAAAATTTTGAATGGTCTTTGATTTCAACCTCCTTTCTGATATGATTGATATCAAAAGATGGAAAAGATAGTAGGTTTGGCTATAAGAAAAACTAAAGAAGATAGATTTAGAAGATCACTTTGTAACTATTTGTTATTTATTATATGCATCCCATTACTTTATTACTATCCACCTTCTTCATCATTGAACATTGTTAGTTTATCACTATTCACCTTATTCCTCTTGTAACTTTGAAGTGACCTTGTTGACACTACTCTCTAGATTATAGATGATACTTAGTAAATTTCAGAGGATCAAATTCATCTAAAACATATACATATACATAAACATAATGATTATCATCTAAAATATTGACACAATTGCTTGTCATTGGAACCAACCTAAATCCATCTTAACTTTCAATCTATCAAGTGTCGATAATTATCAAATCCCTCAAGTTACAAACCTTTCTTCAACTTTTATAGTGTTTAAAAGATTTAGACCTTAAGAAATTTGATCCATCTTAACACTTAATGCATTTAAAATTAAAATACATTTGCAAGACCAGTCCTACTAAACCAATACACCTTCTTGAAAGACTTTTTAAACATTGAAATAATACTAATATATAACATCATCATGTAAGATGACTTCAAAGTTTGGTTTTCCTTCAATGAATGCTTGGATAGAGGTTTAAAGGCTCAATTTTTTTCTCCCCTTAATCCATACATAGGTCCCTTCTTACCATGCCTTGGATAGAGGTTTAAAAAGGCTCAAAATTTTACCCCCTTAATCCATACATGGGTGCATTAATTCATACATGGGTCCAAATGGTAATTTGATAGTTGACTTGAAAATAAAGTGCGTTAGGTGTAATGGGTTCATGATGATGTAATGGGATCATATTTACCCATAGAAATGCTAAAAAGATAACGATGATGCCATATTGATATGATAGATTCCATAATTATATAATAAGTATTATTTGGGGCGAGATTTAGACTCCTTGAGTGTGATTTCTACATAATTATAATATGTCTTGTATAATAAAGTATTATGTGGCGAAGGATTTAGACTACTTGAGTGTGATTTATACATAATTATAATATGCCTTATATAATAAAGTATTATGTGGGGGAAGGATTTAGACTACTTGAGTGTGATTTCTACATAATTATAATATGTCTTATATAATAAAGTATAAGGGGAAGGAGTTAGACTACTTGAGTGTGATTTATGTGGATATAAATTTAACTATGACATTAATTCTTAGTTGGATTGTGGGTGGATGTTAATGTGCAACATATTTTCTCTGCATAAATAAATGTTATTAGAGAATTTGTTATATATTTGGAAAAAAAAATAAAGTTAGTCATTGGAAGAAGAGAGCATGCTTAGTTATATTCAATGTGTATATGGAGAAACTAGGTCATTATAGGGAGAAATTAGAGTGTTTGGTGAACTTTAGTAGATATGAAAGACCATATAAAAAAGAAAGAAGCATTATGGTAAGTAATTTTAATTTAGTCTGATTTTAGGAGGAAAAACGAGGGGAAGCACTATTTGGGATCAAGCAAGAGAGAAGGTAGAAGACTTGATCTCAAACTATGGATGTTAAGCTCAATAGAGAAAAATACACATTGTCTAAAAGGAGGGTTAATTTAGGCCACATCACTGCCAAACTAGATCAATTTCTCATTCATAGTAACCTTATGTTGGATGATGTTGAAATCATTTCAATAATTATTCGTTCTAGTGCTTTTGACCACAAATCAATCTCTTTTGTTTCAATGGCATAAAAATTATATTCCTCTTCCTTTTAGATTTAACTCTTTATGGTTTAGTATTAGAGGGTTTTCTTGATCATTGAAAGTGCATGGAAGAAACAAGTTAGTGACTCTCCTCTGTATGTATGGGAAGCAAAATTAAGGGCAACCAAAAAAGTATTAAAGAAATGTGTTACACAAAATTCTATAGATCCAACATCTCAGAGAAAGGATTCCCTTCAGTAGCTTGAATCCTTTCAGATTAAATTGGAAACAACAACAAATTCAAGAGGAGAAATCATTGAGTTAGAAAGCTCATACAACCTATAGGAAAGAGGAAGAGCATTGGTGACTTAAATCTAAGAGTTTGTGGGATTAAATCATGTGATTAGAATAGTTCTTTTTTTCACAAATAGTCAAAATCTCGCCAACATAAAACAATGTTTAAGAAATACAAAATGAAAATGGAGAAAAGATATCCAACTTCCACAAGATCAAAGAAGAGGCATTTATTCATTTCAAGGAGCTTTCTACAACAAGAGAATAAGAGGAGTTGGAATCAATCCTTTCAATGCTTCAAAGTATCCCTTGCTTGGTTTTTGAAGAAGATAACTTGGAACTAGTTAAAGAAATTGAGGAAGAGGAGATAATAAATTTTATTTGGGGGTTGGAGACTGACATGGCTCTAGGCCTAGATATATTCTCTACCCATTTCTATCGTGCATGTTGGAGTATAATAAAATATGACTTGGTTCGTATGCTAAGATCGATAAAAAGGAAACCTAAAATGGGTGGATGCATGAACTCCTCATTTTTAGTTCTCATCCAAAAATAATCCAATGCCTCCTCATTTTATGGATTCCATCCCATATCCTTGCACAATGCTTCATATAAAATTCTAACAATGATAATGGCCAATTGTCTGAAAAAAATCCTTCCCAATTTGATATTAGAGAATCAAGGTAGTTTAAAGTAGAAGTGTTAGCTTATAGAGAACATCCTTCTTGTAACGAAAGCTATACATTCAAGTAGAAGCAAAAACGATTAAGGGATGATCATAAATATAGATATGGAAAATGCATTTAATTGGGTAGATCACTCATTTTTATTTTTAGTTCTTAAAGTTTGGCTTTGAAGACACTTTTATTTATTGGGTTAAGACATGCATTGGATTCCCTAGGTAGCCCCCTTGGTTAATGGTAGGCCCACCTATTTTGTTCAAAGTAAAAGAGGATCATTGAAAGGATTCCCACCCTCCTTCCTTCTCTATATCATAATGACAGAGTCTCTCAGTAAAGAATTGAAGGCAATTTGCAAGGGATCTTTATTTTCTGGAGACTAAATAAATTAGCCACTCACAATTTGTTGATGACACACTTATTTTAGGAGGGGCATTAGTTATTACAGCATATTGATTCAAAAAAATCCTAGTTCAATTCATGAATGCCTCTGGAGGAATATAAATAAAAGACATAATTGTATTTACCATTGGAATGTATCTCCACAGTTAATCAATCCAATTGCAAGAATTCTGGGATTTCTTTGCAATCAACTGGTCCTCTTTTAAGTATTTGGAGATACCCATAACTCTCTCCTTTCCCAAGGTAACAAACTAGTAGAAAATCACTCAGAAAAGCCACAAAAAATTGTAGTAGTTGGGGGCGGGGATTGGTTAATCCCTACTAGCATGGTAATTCTTATTAAGAGCATGTGATATCAACTTTTCCCATTTTATAGGGGTCAACAATGTTGGCTCCAACAAGGGTTGTGTAGCAAATTGGGACAACAATTAAGAAATTTATATGGAAGGGGTAAGAACAATACCGAAAAGTATCATCTCATAAAATGGAGCACAATAATTTCTCCATGGGACCAAGGAGAACTCAACTTCAAAGATCCACAAGCAATGAATTTATCAATGGGAGCAACATTCCTTTGGAGGTTGATAGTGGGAAATAATGCATGGTGGAAATCAATCATCCACAAAAAGTACCTCCAAGGTAGTAGATTAAGGAGCCTAGATCTCCCAATTCCATATATCAAAGGTTCACATATTTGGAAGTTATGTAGATCATCAACTCACCTCGTTCGAAATAGTATTTCATGAGTGCTTGGAATTGGAGTGAAGATCAAGATATGGGAGGACCAAGTTTTAAGAAGACCCCCTCTAAATGAATTTTGATAATTTGTGGAGTTGAGAGAATGGATGCAATTACAAAATCTCTATTTTCCATGGAACATTTTTTAATGTGATTCCTCAACTAAAGACATAATGAAAAGCTAGAAATGTTTAGTTTTACTAGAAAGGTTAGTTGAACAATGGAATGGGTTGTTAAGTAAGTTGCGAGGGGATGCACCAATCAACAAATCATCCCAAGAGTGTTGAGGGTGGGGTCCCAAAGGAGCTCAATATTCAATCAAAGTAGGATATAATCTTCAAATAGCTGATCAAACCAATATTCCAACCACAGGGATATGGAAGTCAATATGGGGTGGAAATGGATTGCCAAAGGTTAAAATATTATATTGGGGTTTGGCTCATGGGAACATTTTAATAGCTGAAAATTTTAAATAATACAAGGGCCATCATGGTGTTCACTATGCAAGAAGGATAAATAAAGCTTAATTCACTTATTTCTTAAATGTGAATACAACAAGATAGTTTGGAAGTTTTCCTTTGCATATTTAGTAAAAGAGGTCCATGTGCCATAAGATTGGAATGAGATGTTCCATCTCTAGGGAAATAATTATATTGGCTCTTTTTCTAACAAGGCTCTTCTCGAGTGGGTATGGCTAACAACTCCAAAAATTTTATGCTAGAAACTTTGGTTGGCTAGAAATAAAGCCATATTCTAGAAATCCCTTCTTACTTCGAGAAAAGTAAAAACACATGCCATGGGTCTCCTTGTAGAATCAATTTATTCCAAAGGAACACAGATATAGAAGGTCTCAGATCTAGAAGTGGAAAAAAATATGGTTAAAAGATATCTTATCAGGAAGAACAAACAATCCAAGCAAGCAATATAAAAGACCAAAATAAAATTCATCATGGCAACTTAGAATGACAAAGGAAAATTTTCAAATATGGATTCAATCCAAGCAAAATCCCATTCTCTTATTTGATGGGGCCTCAAAAGGTAATCCAAAGGTGGCAGACATGGGGGGATCATCCTTGATCTCAAAGGAAAACAAGGAACTACTTTATCCTAGGGACTAGGAGAAGCAACTTACGATCAAGGGGAGACATTATTACTAATCCAATGGATAATGCTAATAAAGAAACAAGGATTTTTTCATATGTTCGTGATTGGGGATTAAAATGTGATAACTTGACATATGTTTCCACTTCAACCCCTCTCGAGCCTTTCTAAGTCATATTGTTATCAAAGTGTAAAAATTGGTTAAAAGCTTCTCACAATGTGAATTCTATCATGTACCAAGGTATATAAACTCTTTTGCTGGTAAGTATGCAAATGAGGGCATCGGTTTTCTAACGAGATACTTAAGTATTAATGGGAGAAGCACCATAATCAATCATATTCCATGAAGTAAGAAGGATGCATTAACTTAGCATTTGAAGGCACATGTAGCATGGAAAAATGGAAAATGATCCCGCAGTCAAGTACTATTACTCAATGGAGCTAAAACTCCCTCCCCTTGTTATTCATCACACTAGAGGCAAAATAATTAATCCCTATGAAGATGGGATTGCCCAATGCATGTGGTATTAATTTTTAACCCCAATCCAAGTCATACTCTATGTGAAATGTTGATTGGATTATCCCCTCTCCAGTTTGTATACATATGTGTTAGCCATGTTAAAAACTAGAGCACTAGCTCGATCTTGTGGAATTTTGAGAGAGTGTTGAAGTATTGGAGGTTTGAGTTGGCTATAGTTTTGGGTGCAAGGAAAATGACACACTTACATGGGCATTCTAGTTGTTGCGTAGGGTGTGAGAATTTACAATTGAGAAGAGACATTTGGAGGTGTGAGAGGCACATCACAGAAGCTCAATCATGTCAAGAATTGCACATGAGAAGGTGGGAAGGGTGGATAAAGGAGGGGGAAAGAAGAAATGCACTAGAGGCAGAGGTAATGCAAAAGAAGGTGTGGGAATAAATTATCATATAGAGATTGTTCAAAATTGGTATAAGCAAATGACCATCAACATAGAGAATAACACTTAGAGGATTGAAGAGGTAGTATAAATATTGGCTCTGTTGCAGAATAGGATTGACAAGTTGAAAGCTAAGAAAGAGATTAACAATGAAGGTAATCAATCAACGACTCACCCATCCTTTTCAGGGTCTTTTGGGGAAGAAAATATGGTGGAGAATGAGGAGACTATTGTGCCACAACCATCTGGACAAGCATTGAAGCCATCCTCTGTCATTTAGTCAACCCAGTTTGGTAACATTAGGGATGTCCATAGTGGACCTGATGTTCATTAACTTTTATATTTTGCCATGTTTTGGAAAGTTACATTTTTGTTGGGACAATTTATTTGGTTGTATACTTGTATTATAGATATGGGAATTTGTAGAAACTTTAATAAGTTGCAAAAGAAGACAACAACTTTGATCTTTTAGAATCATATAAAGTTATTTTGGACTTATATCTTTTTGTCACTTCAGATTAGACAATTCGTGTGCAACAATTTTATAATAGTTTTTATTAAAATATAAAATACATTTAAAAAATAAAATAGAGAAAAATAGATATGTTTTATGTATTAATTGAATAGAGATTTATAAATTAAAAAAAAAAAAAAACATTTATAAATATAAAAAAATATGTAAAATAATTATAATTTTTTTATAAATTTAATTTTAAATTTAAATATTTTTAAAATATATTTTATATAATAAAAAGTTTAAAAATGTAAATATTTATATTTATAAATTTAATTTTAAATTTAAATATTTTTAAAATATATTTTGTATGATAAAAAATTTAAGATGTAAATATTTTTATTGATTAGTGGAAAACGTAAAATTCAACTTTAACGTGCGCCTATTTTAACATCATTAACATCATAATGTATACATTTTTTTTGAATATGAAAAAAGAAATATGTAAATCTCCCATCTTTTTATGTATAAAAGTAAAAAAAAATCACATTGGTATATATATATATATTAAAAAAATTCACATTGGTATATATATATATATATTAAAAAAATTCACATTGGTATATATATGTGTGTGTGTGTGTGTGTGTGTGTGTGTGTGTGTGTGTGTGTGTGAGACTAGCACAGCCGCTAACTTGCGGCTGGCGAACGCTGAAAGACTGACTTATCGCCCATAAAAAAAAACACCCATAAAAAAAACACACAGTAAAAACGTCAGTTTAAAAAAAACTCAGTAATAAAAATGACAGGCTCATGCATGAAGAAATTGGACAGTTGAAGAATTTCAAAAGTTAATTATTTAAACGTGGCAATCATATGATGTTACAGTAATTTCTTAATATGATTAGGTAAATATTAAAAAGTAAACAGGTTAATGGATGCATTTATAAATGCAAAGAAGTTATCAACAATAAATCTGACTCATTGATTTTGGAGGACGACTAAGAATATGTCAGCATCTTCAATGCATAACCATCAGATTATAATTTAAGATTAAAAGATCATTAATTGTGTCCATCTCCAATAGGTATACGCCTTTTGGCATAACAAGCTTACTAAAGCTTCTCACTTTATTCCAGTAAATCTTACGCACAAGGCAAATAATAGTGTTGATATTTATATAATGGAAATTGTTCGACTGCATCGTATACCCAAGACCATTGTGACAGACAGAGACTCAAAATTTACCTTAAATTTTTGGAAAGGATTATTTAAATGGTTTGGGACCAATATGAATTTTAGCACAACCTATCATCTAGAATTAGATGGGCAAACATAGAGATTAAATCAAGTGATTGAAAATATGTTAAGGATGTATGTGATGGATAAATCATCCAAATGGGAGGATTACTTGCACTTGGTGGAATTTGCTTATAACAATGGGTATCAAGCATCCCTAAAGATGAGCCCATTTGAAGCCCTATATGGCATAAAGTGCAACACACCAGTAAGTTGGGACAATCCAACAAACAAAGTAGTGGTTGGGCTAGAACTACTTAGGGAAATGGAAGAGAAAATGATAAAAATAAAGCAGAATTTAAAGCTTGCCCAGGACAAACAGAAAAGTTATGTTGATAGAAACAAAATCCACAAAGAATTTAAAGTGGGTGACCATGTGCTCCTAAAAGTAAAGGCTAGGAGAAGTTCCCTGAAATTGAGAAATTGTTCAAAGTTGGCAGCTCGTTATTGTTGGCCTTTTGAAATCCTAGAAAGGATTGGACCTGCAACATACATGCTTGCTTTATGTACATCAATGAGTATTCATAATGTATTCCATGTATCATTGCTTAAAAAGTATGTACCTGATACTAATCATGTCATTGATTAGAATGTGATTCAGGTGGAGCATGAAGGAGACTTTTAGGTGCATCCGGTGTGCATATTGGACCGGAAGATCAAGCAACTTCAGAATCAAGTTGTAGGGCTAGTAAAAATCCAATGGACCTGGTACGATCCCGAGGATGCACCTTGGGATCATGAAGAGGCTATGCGGGCAGAGTATCTACATCTTTTTGAAAACTAGTAAAGTTTTGATTTTATGTGTATATACACCGCATTGAAGATAGTGCATAAATAAGGGAGGGGGATGTAATATCCCTAGGCAGAACCCCAGTTGTACATAAACATGTAAATGTTTTATAGGTTGGTGAGCCATGTTGTTATAGGCCAGAAGGCTTATGTGATTATTGGGCTAGGGATCCTAGATGCTAAAGGCCATTGAGCTTATTTTTGTAATATGTAAACACTCATTTTATTAATGAAAACACACTGTTGCATGCAAACCAATCCACAAATGAGTATGGGGGGATAAACTCCACTAAAAAGGGAAAGGGGGGGCTAAGAGTCTAGGAAGGGGCTAAGCTAGGGGGATTAATCCCATTGGAATATTATAATATTATTTCTTAAAGCTAAAGTAATGGATATATGTATGCATATCCTAAGTCTCGAAAGTAGGGACAAGGGAGTTCCTTGGAGTGCCAAGTGTCTGAAAAGACACACACACACACACACACACACACACACACACACACACACATATTTTGGATATAGTGCAGAGGGGGTATTATTGCGAGAATTGGTTGTTGCTAGAGGAAAGCAGATGTGATTCGTATCATACGGTACTGGACTGTGACGAAGAAATTACACTTATACTATTAGCACGGGGGTGGGATTGAAGAAGCGATTTTTAGGTCGTATTACAGAAGAAGCAGGTTTCCAGGCCCGTGAGTAGTTCTCTGGGTGAGAGAATACTCAAAGTTATTCCCTGGTGCATTGGGCAATAGCTACGAGGCTTTGAGACTTCCTGTTCGGCTTGTTGTTGAAGCCTCGAAAGGGAAGTGGGGAAATCGAGGGACTGTTGAGTAGAGAAGGGGCACACTTTCTGGCATGGGACATGCATGTGGGGAATGAGATATCGTAGGCTAGTTGTAGTAGTTGGCACCCTTGGTAGAACACTTATGTTGCTTATCAGACCTTAGACTAGCTTAGTTTCCTCTTTTCCCTGGTAGAGTTTATCCCTAGCTTGGGGGTGACCCATTGCTGAGAGTATGAGAAGTGCAGTCTAAGGCTAGGAGGAACGTGGAAGGTCTACATGCAGTTGGTGTTTATTTTCCTAAGATAAGTGTCTTTTATTTGCTTATTTCAATTATTGTGTGTGTGTGATTATGGGTTTTCTATCATGGAAACTCTATTGTTAAATTCTATATGAATTGTTAATGTTTTTTTTGACAAGAACGGTTAGGCTGCAATAAGCGGCATTTTGGCAAGACAGAATCAGAAAGTTACAAATCTGAAGAAGGTTGGTGACCTATAACAGTCCTGCCAACCTTCTTGTGAATGTCTTGGGAGACCAATCCCATCTTCTTCTTGAGCTAATTCGAGAAAATGACAAAAAATGCATACATGAGTAAATTCTCACAAACTGCGAGCACAGTAGAAGACAGAAGCAACGCATTAAACCGAGGGGGGTGGAATTTTCCCCTTAAAGAAGGGGTCCAGCTTTTTCTGAGAGCCTAAGGAAATGTTGGAGGCCGCCTCCTTTTCTCTGCGTGCTTTGTTGGTCCTTCGCCCTCGGGTAAGGGGTGGAGACGGAACTGAATTGTCTTCAGGTTCAGAAGTTTCCATAGAGCCACTAGAGGGGACTGAAACAACCAGACCTGCAGGGGCAGAGGGTTCCGGATCTGAAGCCCGAATTTCTCTCACTGCTACTGAATCTGGGGGGGTGGAATCCGGAAGGCTTTCATCTGCCGGAGGATGTTCCTTAATTGTTGTTGCTTCTGGATCTAGGGCTTCATCTTCCTTCAGCGCATCAAAACTGTTTTTATTTTCTAGAGTTGCCTCTGCTGAATGAGTGGCCTTCGGAGCCTGGGGTAGTGGATCCTTTCGCCTTGGCTGCCTTCGTCGGTTAGATACTGGCTGAAAATCATCTTCTTTGACTGGTCCCAGCTCCTGAGAGGCTTTGGGGCAGCTTTTTGCAAAATGGTCGTATGCATGGCACCAAAGGCACTTAAAAGGAATCTGCTCGTAGTCTAGCTCTTGGATATGGCACCATTCCCCAAGGGAGAGCTTAATGGCTTCCGGGAGGCCTTTCTCGAGGTTAACCTCAACACAAATATGAGCACAGGTAAATTGATCCCCTTTCGGCTCCACACTGTCCAGGAAACGCCCAAGCTTATTTCCAATGTCCTCCAGAGATCTTTTCCCCCAGAGATGCAAGGGAAGATGAGGCAGCCTAACCCAAACAGGGGCTGCGGTGATCTCGGCTCCGAGATTGAAGTCAAGAGTCCAGGGGGCTAAGAA
>ML778741.1:171822-186197 GCA_009831015.1 Picea engelmannii
CCGTGTCCTTTCTCAATCTACATTCACTCGCCCTTATATCTTTGGATCTTCGCTTGCATTCCCTAACGACCAACCACAAGCCTATGGCGTCACCTCTGTCTTCACATCCCGCGCGAAGTCACTTCTGCTCGTGGGCGATAATGGCTCCCATTGCATTCAATGGATTGATGTTTAAACACTCATGGTTGCTGTAGATTTCTCTCAGTTTCCTCGTTTGGTTCTTCAGGTTGCTCGTCCTTCACCCAAGTTGGTTTTTCTCCTTTGTTGTTTCCATTCGCGCCCTTCTCTCTTTCAGTCTCTGCTTAACCTGTTTGCTTGGTGCCTGCTCGCCTTCTCTACTCTCGAACCTTCGCACTAATATGTGGCAGAGGTCAAGAGCACCATGGTCTTGCCTGAATTGCGTCTCAGAAGAGCTTCGAGTGCAGTTTCGAGCACTCCGAATAGACTGTAGGAGGATGGAGGAGCGTACAGACGCATGACATCGAGAACTTCAGCATGAAAATCAGGGGATACATGAGGATTTGGCAAGCCTTTAGACACAGTTGCAGCAACATGAAATTTTCCATAATCAAGACTTGGTGATAGTTTTAAGGGGAGTCAATAGAAATACAAGATAGCTTGGGGTTGTCACCCAACAATTGGGAAATCCACAAAAACCAGCGAACTCGGCTGGCACTGGCAAGTCTCGGCTCCCCTCTTCTTTTCACTCTATAGCCAGTAATGATCATCACGTGGTTCCCACAGATCTAGGATTCGTAGACCGTCATTATGCAGAGGAGAACCCAGACCGACACTATGTAGAGGAGAACCCAACTAAGGCAAATCCAGAAGCTCGATCGATGGAACATCATGAAGATTCTGAGCAACCTCAAAACTATTAATTGGGTCTTATATGAAATGTAAATTTTTGTTGTTGTTAAATGTGTATATCGTCATTTTTACATGGCAGAACTGCAGCTCATATGGACAAGATGATATAGTTTTCTTAGACCTCCACAGACAATTAAGCTCCTTTGGAAGCAGCAGAGGTGCTCACACCCTGCCACATGTATTTTTTGAAATTTTCTCTGATCTTTTTAATATAAAAACCTCCAACCGTTTATGTTAAAAAAAAATATAGAGAATACCACTAAGAGGATTGAAGAGGTAGTATACATATTGGCTCTATTGCAGAATAGGATTGACAAGTTGGAAGCTGAGAAAGAGATTAACAATGAAGGTAATCAATCAACGACTCACCCATCCTTTTCATGTTCTTTTGGGGAATAAATTACGGTGGACAATGAGGAGGCTACTATGCCACAACCATCTGGACACACATTGAAGCCATCCTCTATCATTTAGTCAACCAAGTTTGGTAACATTAGGGATACCGATAATGGACCTAATGTTCATTAACTTTTATATTTTGCCATGTTTTGGAAAGTTACATTTTTGCTAAGACAATTTATTTGGTTATATACTTGTAGTATAGATCCTAGGGGAAATTTTAAAAACTTTAATATAGTTGCAAAAGAAGACAACAACTTTGATATTTTAGAATCATATATAGTTATTTTGGACCTATATCTTTTTTATCACTTATTAAACGATTCTACTACAACAATTTGATAATATAAATTTATAATAGTTTTTATTAAAAAATAAAATACATTTAAAAAATAAAATTGAGAAAATTAGATATATTTTATGTATTAATATAATAAAGATTTATAAATTAAAAAAAAAAAACATTTATAAATATAAAAAAAAAATGTACAATAATTATAATTATTTATAAATTTAATTTTAAATTTAAATATTTTTAAAATATATTTTATATGATACCAAGTTTAAGATGTAAATATTTTTATTGATGAGTCGAGAATGTAAAATTCAACTTTACCTTGGGCCTATATTAACATCATAGTGTATGCATTTTTTGAATATGAAAAAAGAAATATGTAAATCTCCCATCTTTTTATGTATAAAAGTAAAAAGAAATTCACATTGATGTTTATATATATATATTAAAAATAAATTTAAGAATGGTACTAGATTGATAATTTTTAATAATATAAACTTTTTATGTTTAAAAATATCAAATATTTATAAAATAATGTTTTATAAATTTTTATTTTAAAATTGAAAAAACAGAATTTCAAATTCATATATATAAATTTTAAAATGAGGTAGACAATTCTCCATATATAATGAGTGGGCAATCCAAGCAAATGGGGGCTAATCCAAGCAAATGTGACCATCCTCCAAGATTTTTGCTCTAGAAAGTAACCTATACGTCTTTCCTAAGCAATGGGTTTGCTCTCACGCATGCATAGTTGTGATAAAGTTCACATCATACGCTACCTTTGTGACCTAATAAGATATTGATCAAAATCCCTACAACTTAGTCAAAGTCGGTGGGGACACGATTCTCTACCATACTTGCACTACTTTACTTGAGTGACCATGTTCAATATGCTTGGCAATGTGCTACTCTTGGTATGGAGATTAGGATGGGAAGACTTTTTCATTTACAGTGTTTTGATATTAATGAAGGGTAAAATATCTTGGTTTTATTTTAAAACTTAATAATTATGATAAAGGTGGTTAGGGATGGTTTTTTAACAAAAATCGAAAATCATATTTTTTTTTTGGTTTAATAGGTGGTTGTCTAAGTGAGGTATGTTAGTTCTTGTAAAATCTGTATTGGAGGTAATTATAGCGTTTTAGCACACTTTAACACACATCTCGAAAGGGGGTTTTGGAAAGGATCAAGGAATGTTGTTTTAAATTTTTATGGAAAGAAAGCAATGAGTATAAGGGATCTCACCTAGCTAGATGGAAGTTGATAGCTACACATAAATCTTAGGGGGGTTGGGGGATCAAAGATATTCACTTGATTGGTCATCCTGAGATGCAAAGTCCTTCTTGAATTTACTTATGAAAGACAATGTTTGGAGGAGGATCATCATACATAAATATATGGAACCAAATTCACTCTTGGACTAGGTAAGAATGGAGAGGAAAAGTACCAAGAACATGTCAAATCAATGGAAAGCCATGACATTAACCCTCTCTGTGATTGGTAAGTACTTGGCATGGAGGGTTGGCAATGGGGCACAAGTGAGGATATAGACTAATGCAATCATGGGATGTGGCCAGGAGGTCTTTCTTGATGAAAATATGGTCTTAACTTTGTAGGATTTGGGGAGGTGCACAATAAATGTGGTTAGAAATCCAACTGAAACTACCCTATGGTCCCAAGGCTAGTTGTTAGCGTAGGAATTAAGGTTGAATGATGAGATGAGTCAAGGATGGGAGTCCTTTCTGACTGAACTAAGAAAACCCATATAAGGTTCAGTGGGGATCTCGATGATTTAGTATGGGTAGTGAACAAGACTAGGGATGATTACACTATGAAGCTCAACTATTTATCTCTACAATCCCTTGGCCCTGCTGAGATCATATGGTGGTGGTCAAAATTGTGGAAGGTTAAGGCTCCACCTAAGAGTATATTGTTCATGTGGCTGATTCTAAATAATAAAGTATTGACTTGGGAAATGCTTCAAAAGAATAACAAGATTGACCCTGGAAGGTGTTCATTGTGTAAAGCAAATGAGGAGACTACCACTCATCTCTTCTTGTCTTGTATGTTCTCTATGCAGGTTTGGAAGGATTTGGAGACTTTGTTGGGTTTCTAGGACTTGTGGTGTAAAGAGATCACGAATATGAATTCCCAAGAGTGGTTTATAAGAAGAGAGATGAATCCCTTGAGGGTAGTTCCATTCTTAGTCACTTGGGCAACATGGCTGACACACAACTCTAGTTTATTTGAAGATAAACCAATCCCATATTTTCAAATCTTTGCCCAAGTATTGACTCTATTATTAGTTTACAAACTTGATGTGAGTATAAAGGAGTGGAGGGTTGTGGGAGCACTTTCGATGGATAGGTCTTATGCTTGGAGTTTCTTTGATGGGGCTTGTCAAGGGCGAGGGTAGACATGCAATTTGGGTTTTGTTTTATTTCTATTAGATTCTCGTTTCTTCACTGCAAAGGCTAATTTGGGAAAATGAACAAATAATGTTGGGGATTTCAACTCTTTACTTTTCCTTATGAAATCTACAATTAACAAAGGGATTGCCAAGCTTTAGATTTTTGGGGATTCAACTCTCACAATAAATCGGATGCAAGATTAGCTTTAGGTCCATAGTGGTTTATCCCCTATTGGCTAAGAATTTGAAGGAGATTTCAAGGCAGTTTAAGGAGGTATCTTTTAAGCATGTCTACATGGAGCTCAATGTTCAAGCCGATACCCTTTCTAAAGATGGTTTATAGTTGATGGAAAATCAAATCATTGAAGATAAATACCGGGGGGGGCTTTTAGTCTCCTCCAGGTCCACTAATATTTTTGAGCTTTATTTATTTATTATTATTTCTTATTTATTTTATTTTTTTTCTTTTGTTGATGGGTTTCAATGTAATTTTTTTGACAATCTTTAATAAGATTTGGTTACTTGATAGGTGTTTCAATGAAATGTAATGTAAGCCATTTGAACATGACAATTTCAATAATATCTTCGTAATGAATAGTGGGTAAACCTATGCGTAGTTGAATAATATATACAAAGAATAGTATAAACTTTAACAATTGTAATTATACACTATGTAAAATTTATTTTTAATTTTCTTTTAATAATATATATATAATTGAAATTATATGTTAAACCATAAATGCACCTACCATGTATGGTAGGTATAATGTATCAATAATAAAAATTAAAATCATACATATAAAAAAAATTAACATAATAACTCGATATATAATGATAAAATAAATTAATCTAAATCTATCTTTAATCAAAATTTTTAACATATAATGATAAAATAAATTAATAAATCTATCTTTAATTAATTTTTTTAAAATTTTAAGAGATTTATATTATTATTTTAGCTCTCTCTAAACTTATGAGGGTTCAAATTAATAAACTAATATACATTTTCCAAATTAAAAAAGATTGACAAACAAAAAAAACATACATGTAACGAATGAATTATCATCAAGTATTAATTGTGACACTACCTTGACAAGGAAGCATCGGGAAAAATATTATATGGAAATTAACATTGTTAGTTTTGTAATAGTGGATAAGATTATAATTTTCATTTTGGTTATTAGTGTTTTCGTATTAAAATTATATGCAATTTTTTTTAATATTAAAAAATTATATTAATTTGATTTTTTTTTTAATTTAAAATATACAAATAATTTTTAATTTCTATTATATATAGAGAGAGATTAGAAATTATTTTTATATTTTTATAATTTAATTTTAAAATTGTTTGTGATACAAAGGATAATTTTTTGTTTATGGGACAAGAGATCTTCTTTTATTCAATTTAATTCTTAAAGTTTATAAAATATACATACCGTACCTTATTTTATCCCTTCTAGATTTGAATTTATAAATTCTTAAAAAAAATACATGTTCTTAATCTCTCTATATATAAGCTATTACAATAATGTAATTCTTAAAAACTTAACAAATCGCTTTTCTAATCAAAACCACCTTTATAAATCAATAAACCATTTCCATAAACTTTTTAAACAACAACATGATATTAAACATCAACAAATTTTTGTCCCTCAACCCATTCAACTTCAATCCATAATGAACTACACACATTGGTAATTTCATGTGGTCTAATCTACTTATGTCATGTGGTCTTTCTACTGTGAAGTTATATTGCAATCTTATCTACTTATATAAATGGCAATCTAATGTTTATGGGTTTATGCCATTATCACTGACATTACCTACTTTACACTGAAGTTATATTCCATAATGATGTCATGTAGATCTTATATACTTATATAAATGGCAATATAATGTTTATGGGTTTATGCCATTACCTACTTTAGCTTTTGGTGAAAAGCATATTCCATGACCCATTACCTACTTTAGCTTTTGGTGAAAAGCATATTCCATGATGATGTCATGTAGATCATATACACATCATATATATGCTAAAAAGCTGAAAATGCCAATATTTTATCTTAGATTCCCAACTTAATGATATCACCATTGATGGTGCCACACAACTACAATATATTATTTTATGTACTAAATTATTTTGTACGGTATGAATTATACTACTTGAGTGCGATATTTATGGATATACATGGACATGATTTCCTATTTGGATTCTTGGTAGATGTCAATGTGCATGAATTATGATTCTTTATTTAATATTTGGAATTACTTTTAATTATATATATATATATATAATAATAATAATGCATTATTACTTTTTAATAAAAAAACAACATATAATATTTTAAAATATTGTAAAAATGTTTTTTTTTAATAATCTTTTCAAAATACAATAGAATAATGCAATAATCTTTTTTGTCCAACAATACAATATGCTTCCACGAGCGTGACCTTTTCCTATTTGGAAATATTACAATGAAGAATATTTGGCAAAATATTCTTAAAGGACAAAACCATTAAATTGTCTTTTTAATAAAATATTAAAAAAATTCTAAAAGACAAAACCATTACAATAAAATATTTCATTTATCCCGCGAAACCATTTCTTCCAGTACCTTTATCTCAGAATAAACCACCAGCCGAAAAAACTAAATTTATACTTCTAATTTTCAGCCATCTTTTGGCATTATAAAAGAGACCATATAAGTTTATCATAATTCTATCTATCTCAAAGAAACTTTTTTAATTTTAAGTTTATATGACTTAGATGGTTTAATATTTTACATCTATAATAATTATGAAACAGATATACTTTATAAAATCGATATGTAACTTTAAATTGATTTGAGATTATTAGTCATGGTATCGATATAATAATGTTTTCCCTCACTTGAATTCTAATTCAATTGATGATTTTAGTATCATTTGTTATGAGTTATTATTTATGTGAGATGGAAGTTATTATATTATTTTCCCATATTTTTATTTTGAGATTTTGTTTAGTTTTTGTGTAGATTTATTTTAAATCTAGTTCTAATAAGTATTGATAAAGATTGTATTTATGTACATATGAAAACATTTTTAAAGGAGAAAAAATTGAGAAAGGTTTGGACCTAGATATATTTGATTCATCTTAGTGTTTGGTAGAGTTCAAGTTAAGATGGATCTATGCCAATTTAACAACAAATGAATAGTTAACATTGCTCCAATAGTAATTATCTTTTGAAAATGACGACTTAGATTTGTGCCGATTTATGTAGCCTTTTTTCTTATTTTGTGTGTGTGTGTGTGTGTGTATTTACATAAGACTTACATTGAAATATTTTACTTAAAGATAACATTGAAATTTATTTTTGTTACACACACACATTTGGTTTTTAACTTTAGATTAGTGACGACATTGTATATTTTTTATTTACTTTATATTTTACAAAAAAAATAAAGTGCTACGTATTAGTTCCAATTTGATCATAGAAGTAATTACACATCTCACTCATATTGAGCTATAGAAAGCACCTCTTGATGCAATTAGTACACCCCTTTTAAGTTTGGACTAATACCTTATTAGTTATATTACATTTCAAATGAGCATATGGTTGTTGTCTATGTAATATCACAAGTTATCTTGTTATAGTGAAATATACCTTTATCAAAATTTCCTTCCACATTAATACACCCATTTACCAATCACTTGTACTATATGGATTTTGTACTTTGTAATAAACCTACACATACCTACTCAGGGTATCGCTAGGTGGGGTACTCGTCATGCACTCATATGATGTATCCCACCCATGAATATCATTAAGGGCCTTCCATCCATACTAAGGATGCCTTCCTTGAGATGGAGTCTCATCCTTTGAGTTACCTCATCATAGTTGTTGATGTTCAGATTGGTCAAGATCAAAACAACAACCTCACGAGGATAAAATTTCCCCCTGCATTTTTATAGAGGTGGTACTCCTCTGTTATAGTCTGAATGATATATCTTGAATGTTCTGAACTAAACAATCAAAATGGGAAATGCTAAGTAGCAAACCCCAAATTTATTGCTTTATAAATATAAAGAAGAATGAAATATATACATTCACACATAAAAGTTCTCGAGAGAAGGACTAAGAATCTTCAAGATTGAAATAAATATATACATACAAAATATTATACAGTAATAAAGAAACCATAATATGAAAACAAGACATTCCTCACATCCATCACAACATGATAAAATTTGATCACATTCATAAGAAGGAAAGATACAAGTGCACAATATAAAGAACTTTAAACGAGTATTTCATTCAAAACATAAGCAAATTGTTAGAAAAACAAGATCGTGGAGCAATAACATAAAACAAATGCGGAAATAAAACAACAAAGATACACAATAAAATAGAGACACAGATATATGTAGTTCATCCAGTGTGGGCTAAGTCCACCAGAGAAATTGACAGGTCCTTCCTTTTATTATCCGACAAATTTAGGGATACAACCTACAACACACCCATTATAACTTCATCTTCTTTCTTTTATAGTCTCCTCACTCATAATACAATATTCACAATGATTCATAGTCATAATACAATTTCCCTCATAAAAGAGGGTTTCTTTCTAGGGAGAAAAACCCTAACATAACTTCTACCATCAGATCTGTGACCTTATAATGAACGGTCCAGATTTACTATGAAATTACAATATACATTTACAAAGCAATTTTTCCTTTGGGGGCTTCGCCCCCGAACCCCCATTGGGGAACATTGTCCCTTGAACCCTTGTCAGGGGCCCTCTTGCCCCCGGACCCCCCAGCCGGGGGGATCAGTCCCCTAGACCCTGCATGGGGGGTAAAGCCCCCCCTGCAACTCCCCCATGTGGAGGGGTGTACAGTCTTCTGGGGTGTAAAGTCTTCATGGGGTATAAACATGACTGAAAACAAAAGACCTCCGAATCAAGAAGATAATCAGTCTCCACAACCAACAATCTCCCACTTGGAGACTGATCTCAACAACTCCACCACTGATGTATATGTTGAACTATGATCCTTCTTGGACCTGACAAATTTCTCATCTTCACCTTCATGCTTGAAGACCAATTGAAACTAAGCAAGAACTCAGTTTCTCCCTGGTTACTCCCTTTGTTAACATGTCTGCAGGATTCTGGCTAGTGTGTATCTTTTCCAACTTCAAATGTCCATCTTCCAAGACAGATCATATGAACTGGTACCTGAGTTGTATATGCTTAGTCTTAGAATGGAAGGCCGAGTTCTTTGCAACATGAATGACACTCTCGCTGTCACAGTACAACCTATTATTCTCTTGCTTCTTTCCCAATTCCTCCATAAACCTCTGTAACCAAATCATTTCTTTACTAACGTCTGTAGCAACAACATACTCTGCCTCCGTTGTTGAAAGTGTTGCAACCTTTTGCAGTTTTGAAATCCAACTTACTTCTATTCCACCTATAGTAAAAACATACCATGTGGTGCTCCTCCTACTATCTTTATCACCTGCCATATCTGAATCAACATATCCCTGTAGAACAATGTATGAACCTCCAAAACATAATGCATGAGTATAAATACCTTTCAAATACATGAGAATCCACTTTACCGCCTCCCAATGTTCTTTATCTGGATTGTTCATATACCTACTCATAACTCCCACTGCATGTGCAATATCTGGTCTTTTGCAAACCATTGCATATATCAAGCTGTCAATTGTTGATGAATAAGGGACCCTGGACATGTATTCTATCTCTTCCTGTGTCTTGGGACACATTTCCTTGGTTAATTTGAAATGGTCGGCCAAAGGTGCATCAACTGGTTTTGCATTCTGCATTCTAAACCTCTCCAACACCTTCTCTATGTACTCACCCTGAGACAATGTCAATTTGTAGTTTTTCATGTCTCTTGTTATTCTCATACCAAGGATTTTCTTTGCAACACCCAAATACTTCATCACAAATGAATTAGCTAATTTATTCTTGAGAACATTTATATCCTGCATATTAGAACCCGCAACAAACATGTCATCTACATACAATATCAAGAGAATATAGCTTCCATTTTCTAGCCCTTTAAAATAAATACAGTGATCAGAATGACATCTACTATAACCTTGTTCTGTCATAAACATGTCAAACTTCAAATACCACTGCCTTGGAGCTTGCTTTAGGCCATAGAAGCTCTTGTTCAAATTGCATACCAAATTTTCCTTCCCTTTGACCTCATACCCTTGTGGTTGCTTCTTTTGTGCAAACCCTTTACAACAAGTCTACCCTTGTACCACTTTTTTCCTCCATCTTCTTCCTTCAACTTGTAAACCCATTTATTCTGCAATGCTCTTTTTTCTGTAGGCAATTGAACTAGATCCCAAGTCTAGTTATTTTCCAGGGAATCCATTTTCCTTTTCATGCCTCGTTCCCACTTCTTTTTAGTGTCTACCTACATTTCCCCTTCATAACATTCTGGTTCACCAGAATCAGTCAACAATAAATAATACAATGAAGGATATCATTGTTCAGGGGGTCTACTTAACCTGGTAGTTATTCTAACAACACTTGCAGCAGTTTGAGGTACCTGTTGATCCTGTTGTTGTACATTTTGAGTTTCTGGTACCTTTGGAATTTCTTTTTTAGTGATCTCATCAAGCACTATGTATTTTGGTTTTTCTTTTTCCTGTTTCTTTCCCTGCAATTGATCTTTGTACATGACCTTCTCATTGATTATGACATCTCTACTCCTAATGATTTTGTGATTTTCATAATCCCATAACTGATAACCAAAATAATTAACACTGTATCCAATAAAGGTACACTTCTTGGATTTTCCCTTAATCTTTGTTCTATTTTCTTTATCAATATGGATAAATGCTTCACAACTGAAAGTCTTAAAAAAAATAGTTTACCTTTTTACCTGTCCATGCCTCCTCTAGAATTCCACCATCCAAAGAGCTTGAAGTTCCCCTGTTTATTAAGTAAACATTAGTATCTACAACATCTGCCTAGAAATGTAAGGGAAAACCAACATGCAATCTCATACTCCTTGCACGCTCCATGGTTGTCATGTTCATCCTTTCTGACACACAATTTCTTTGTGGTGTTCCTGGAACTGTCTTCTCTCTACGAATCCCATGGTATGAAAAATAATCATCAAACTCCTTGCTGCAATATTCACCTCCATTGTCTGATCTGAGACACTTCAACCTTTTTCCTGTCTCATTCTCAACCAAAGCTATCCATTTCTTAAAAGTATCAAAAACATCAGATTTTTGTCGAATGCAGTAAACCCAAGTTTTTCTAGTTGCATCATTAATAAAAGTAACATAATAATGATATCCACCAGGAGATTATACCTGAGTTGGTCCCCATACATCTGTATGCACAAGCTCTAACCTTTCACTCTTCTTTTCTTTTCTTTTCCAACTCTGAGAAATCTGACTCTCTTATGTTTTCCATAAACACAATGCTCACAGAAATCCAAATCAATTTGTTTAAGATCTGACAACAAATTTCTTTTGTGAAGGATTTGCATCCCCTTCTCACTCATGTGTCCAAGCCTATGATGCCACAATGTTGTATCCACTCCTGTAGAAGCTAAAGAGATAGAAGATTCAATATTACCAGTACATAAATACAATGTACCTACCTTCTCTCCTTTTGCTATCACCAGTGATCCTTTGGTGACCTTACATGCCTTATCTATAAATATAGATATACAACCTTCACTTTCCAACTTCCTTGTTGAAATCATATTTTTCCATAGATATGGAACATTTCTTACCTCTTTCAACAACCATTGGTTTCTATTCCTTTGCTTTATTTTTACCTTTCCCATTCCAACAATTTTGCATGGTGCATCATCACCCAAATGAACCTGTCCAAAATCATCTTGAACATAATCTAGAAAAATTTTCCTATGGGCTGTGGCATGAAATGAAGCCCCTGAATCTACTACCCAAGACTCATAAATATTATCTACAGAAAGAATCAAAGCATCTTGTAACACATCACTTGTTACATGTGCTTCCTGATTTTTCTGCTGTTGTCCATCTCTTTGTTTTTTTGGAGCTCTGCAGTCTTTCTTCAGATGTCCTTTCTTCCTGCAATTCCAACACTCTATCTTTCTGAGTCTGGATTTGGATCTTCCCTTCCTATAATTCTTGTAGTTCCATGAGCCCTTTCCTCTATCCTTTTGTCTTCCCTTGTTCTCCATGTTTAACACATTACCTGATGTCTAACCTGTGCTTTTCCATCGCATTTCCTCGCTAAGGATAACACCAACAACATCATCAAATTTTAGAGTGTTTGAACGAGTGACAGAGTTACTTATAGCCATGACCAAGCCATTCCAACTTTCTAGCAATGAGCACAATATTAGAAGAACCCTGACCTCATCATCAAAATACACTTTTATAGAACTTAGTTGATTAGTAAACATATTATATTCATTTAAATGATCTACAATAGACCCACCTTATGACATCTTCATATTAAATAATCTCTTCAATAGAAATACCTTATTGGACATCGAGGGTTTTTCATACATTTTAGCCAATGTGTTCATCAACTCCTTCGTTGTCTTTTCTTTTGAAATATTGAAATCCACCGACGTTGCCAAGCTTAGCTATATCGTTCCTAGTGCCTTTCTGTCAATAACCTCCCATTCTTCGTCCTTCATGGTCGTCGGCTTCTTCACTATTCCACCAAATGGTAGGATTAGATCCTTATGATATAAACAATCTTCCATCTGCATATTCCATAACTGGTAGTTTTGGTCGTTAAATTTCTCGACCCTAAACTTTTCATCTTCCGCCATTGCTCCCACTCAAACTAGGAACCATCTTTTCCTGTGAGTTATCTTTCGCTTTGATACCATTTGTTATAAAAACAGGATCACATAGCAATAAAATAAAACAAATGCGGAAATAAAACACATAAGATACACAATACAATAGAGATACACATATACATGGTTCACCTAGTGTGGGCTACATCCACCAGAGAAATTGCCAGGTTCTTCCTTTTATTATCCAACAAATGAAGGGATACAACCTACAACACACCTGTTGTAACTTCCTCTTCTTTCTCTCACAGTCTCCTCACTCAGAATACAATATTCGCAATGATGCATAGCCACAATACAATTTCTCTCATAAAAGAGGGTTTCCTTCTAGGGAAAAAAATCCTAACATAACTTCTACCGTCAAATCCGTGACCTTATAATGAATGGTCCATATTTACTATGAAATTACAATATACATTAACAAGATAATTTTTCCTTCGGGGGCCTTCTTTCCACTGGACCCCGCAGGGGGGGAAAGCCCCCCTTGCAACTCTTCTGCGTGGAGGGGTGTACAGTCTTCGAGGGTGTAAAGTATTCATGGGGTATAAACACAACCGAAAACAAAAAAACCTCTGAATTATGAAGATAATCAGGGTCCACAACCAACACGAATATGATAGGTGCACTTCAAAAATCTCATGCTCATAAACTCATAGTTTGAGAAAATTATTGAAAGTACACCCCAAAGTAGTTCTCTTGGGAGTTCAGAAATAATACTCTATTTTAAAACAAAATAAAGGATTGTGTTTGTCCAAATGGAGTGGGATGGGGATCTCATGGACCATAAAAGAAAGTAGAACATGACTAGACCTGAAAAAATAAAAAGGAGATGGTTAGAATACAATTATGGACTATTAAGCCCTAATATTGGCTCATTACCCCTTAATTGGGGCATATTATATTAGTAATGTTATTTTATTTATGTCGGCTTTAGGCCATTAGTTGTAATTATACCTCCTAGTCTTCTATATATACCAAGGAGACATTTTTATTTTGAATCATCTTGTACTTGAACATTTAAGTGGGGTAAAAGGAGGTTTCCCCCTCGAAGAGGCTTATTATAAAAAATTATCTCTTTTTCAAGGCGTTGAGTACTTTTCCTGAGGTTTTTCTATGCTATATTGATGTTTGGTTCTTAACATATGGTTTCAGAGCTCAAGGTCTTGGGGTTCCGCTGCTACATCTAAGACACCGTGGAATTTTCACTATAACTTTATTTCTACAATGTTTCAGAAGGAACATATTGGATGATATTTAGTAGATGGATCAAGGTACATTGGGTTCAAAATTCAGCTCCTGAAGCCTTATACTTTCGGAGATACAGCCTGTACAAGATAGGGTTCTGGAATCATCTTGAAATGAGTCATTGCAGAATTTTCGCTATAATTTTTTTTTTGTAACGTTTCAGACCCTAAAATATGGAGGTCATTTACAGAAATTAGTAAGGTATCTGTGGTAAAAATTTCAGCTTCTGGGTCATCTTAAATTTGTAGATACACCTTGTGTAAGATAGGGTATCTGACTAGTCCTATTGACTAGTCTCAAGAAGGTGTTCCAGGTAAAAC
>ML778741.1:202455-218290 GCA_009831015.1 Picea engelmannii
TTAAAAAATCAAATACTCATTAAATAATATTTTATAAATTTTTATTTTAAAATTAAAAAAACATAATTTCATCTCTATATATATAATGAGGTGGGTGATCCAAGCAAATGTGAGCATCCTCCAAGATTTATGCTCTAGGAAGTAGCCTCTACGTCTTTCCTAAGCAATGGGTTTGCTCTCACGCATGCATAGTTGTGATAAAGTTCACATCATACGCTACCTTTGTGACCTAATAAGATACAACTTAGTCAAAGTCGGTGGGGACACGATTCTCTACCATACTTGCACTACTTTACTTGAGTGACCATGTTCAATATGCTTGGCAATGTGCTACTATTGGTATGGAGATTAATGAAAATAAATATGTTTTTTCACATCTTGTTTTGATGACACCTAGATTATTAGGATGGGAAGACTTTTTCATTTACAGTGTTTTGATATTAATGAAGGGGTAAAATATTTTGGTTTTATTTTAAAACTTAACAATTATGATAAAGGTAGTTAGGGATGGCTTTTTAACAAAAATAAAAAAATTATATATTTTTTTTGGTGTAATAGGTGGTTGTTTAAGTGGGGCATGTTAGTTCTTGTAAAATCTGTATTGGAGGCAATTTTAGTGCTTTAGCACACTTTAACACACATCTTGAACACACATCTCGAAAGGGGGTTTTGGAAAGGATCAGGGAATGTTGTTTTAATTTTTTATGGAAATAAAGCAATGAGTATAAGGGATCTCACCTAGCTAGATGGAAGTTGATAGCTACACATAAATCTTAGGGGGGTTGGGGGCTCAAAGATATTCACTTGATTGGTCATCCTGAGATGCAAAGTCCTTCTTGAATTTACTTACGAAAGACAATGTTTGGAGGAGGATCATCATACATAGATATATGGAACCAATTTCAATCTTGGATTAGGTAAGAATGGAGAGGAAAAGTACCAAGAAAATGTCAAATTAATGAAAAGCCATGACATTAACCTTCTCTGTGATTGGTAAGTACTTGGCATGGAGGGTTGGCAATGGGGCACAGGTGAGGATAGAGACTAATGCAATCATGGGATGTGGCCATGAGGTCTTTCTTGATGAAAATATGGTCTTAACTTTGTAGGATTTGGATAGGTGCACATTAAATGTGGTTAGCAATCCAATTGAAACTACCCTATGGTCCCAAGGCTAGTTGTTAGCGTAGGAATTAGGGTTGAATGATGAGATGAGTCAAGGATGGGAGTCCTTTCTGACTGAACTAAGAAAACCCATATAAGGTTTAGTGGGGATCTCGATGATTTAGTATGGGCAGTGAACAAGACTAGGGATGATTACACTGTGAATCTCAACTATTTATCTCTACAATCCCTTGGCCCTGCTGAGATCAGATGGTGGTGGTCAAAATTGTGAAAGGTTAAGGCTCCACCTAAGAGTATATTGTTCATGTGGCTGATTCTAAATAATAAAGTATTGACTTGGGAAATGCTTCAAAAGAGTAACAAGATTGACCTTATAAGGTGTTCATTGTGTAAAGCAAATGAGGAGACTACCACTCATCTCTTCTTGTCTTGTATGTTCTCTATGCAGGTTTGGAAGGATTTGGAGACTTTGTTGGGTTTCTAGGACTTGTGGTGTAAAGAGATCACGGATATGAATTTCCAAGAGTCGTTTATAAGAAGAGAGTTGAATCCCTTTAGGGTAGTTCCATTCTTAGTCACGTGGGAAACATGGATGGCACACAACTCTAGTTTATTTGAAGATAAACCAATCCCATATTTTCAAATCGTTGCCCAAGTATTGACTCTATTATTAGTTTACAAACCTAATGTGAGTATAAAGGAGTGGAGGGTTGTGGGAGCACTTTCGGTGGATAGGTCTTATGCTTGGAGTTTCTTTGATAGGGCTTGTCAAGGGTAAGGGTAGACATGCAATTTGGGTTTTGTTTTATTTTTATTAGATTCTCATTTCTTCGCTGCAAAGACTAATTTGGGAAAATGAACAAATAATGTTGGGGATTTCAAATCTTTACTTTTCCTTATGAAATCTGCACTTAACAAAGGGATTGCCAAGCTTTAGATTTTTGGGGATTCAACTCTCATAATAAATCAGATGCAGTATTAGCTTTGGGTCCATAGTGATTTATCCCCATTGGCTAAGAATTTGAAGGAGATTTCAAGGCAGTTTAAGGAGGTATCTTTTAAGCATGTCTACATGGAGCTCAATATTCAAGCCGATACCCTTCCTAAAGATGGTTTACAGTTGATGGAAAATTAGATCATTGAAGATGTATACCGAAAGGGGCTTTTAGTCTCCTCCAGGTCCACTAATGTTTTTGAGCTTTATTTATTTATTTATTTATTATTATTATTATTATTATTATTTCTTTTTTCTTTTCTTTTGTGGATGGGTTTCAATGTAATTTTTTGACAATCTTTGATTTGGTTACTTGATAGGTGTTTCAATGAAATGTAATGTAAGCCCATTTGGACATGACAATTTCAATAATATCTTCGTAATGAATAGTGAATAAACCTATACGTAGTTGAATAATATGTACAAAGAATAGTACAAACTTCAACAATTGTAATCATACACTATGTAAAATTTATTTTTAATTTTCTTTTAATAATATATATAAAATTGAAATTATATGTTAAACCATAAATGCACCCTACCATGTATGGTAGGTATAATGTATCAATAATAAAAATTAAAATCACACATATAAAAAAAAATTAACATAATAACTCAACATATAATGATAAAATAAATTATTCTAAATCTATCTTTAATCGAATTTTTTTAAAGTTCTAAGAGATTTGTATTATTATTATTATTATTATTATTATTATTATTATTTAGCTTTCTCTAAACTTATGAGGTTCAAATTAATAAACTAATATACATTTTCCAAATTAAACAAGCACTGCATGGCAGTGTAGTCCCTGCCAGGTTGGAATGGGAATAAATGCACTGCTATGGTGGTAGAAGCCTGAAGCAACAGAGACACGTGGACTCGTGCTTGTGTGTCACGCCAACCATAAGACATCGGGCTGGTAGATGATCCCCGAAGAACCTACTGAATTAGTTAATCATAATATTATATTAATATGGGGTTAATATGCAAATGAGGATGTCAATCCTACTGTATTTTTTATATATGTGATGCTCTTGTTTTAGATCCTACTGCATTTTTTATAGACGTGATGCATTTTTTATAGAGACTAATGCAATCATGGGATGTGGCCAGGAGGTCTTTCTTAACGAAAATATGGTCTTAACTTTGTAGGATTTGGGGAGGTGCATATTAAATGTGGTTAACAATCCAACTGAAACTACCCTATGGTCCCAAGGCTAGTTGTTAGCGTAGGAATTAGGGTTGAATGATGAGTTGAGTCAAGGATGGGAGTCCTTTCTGACTGAACTAAGAAAACCCATATAAGGTTCAGTGGGGATCTTGATGATTTAGTATGGGTAGTGAACAAGACTAGGGATGATTACACTGTGAAGCTCAACCATTTATCTCTACAATCCCTTGGCCCTGCTGAGATCAGATGGTGGTGGTCAAAATTGTAGAAGGTTAAGGCTCCACCTAAGAGTATATTGTTCATGTGGCTGATTCTAAATAATAAAGTATTGACTTGGGAAATGCTTGAAAAGAGTAACAAGATTGACCCTGGAAGGTGTTCATTATGTAAAGAAAATGAGGAGACTACCACTCATCTCTTCTTGTCTTGTATATTCTCTATGTAGGTTTGGAAGGATTTAGAGACTTTGTTGGGTTTCTAGGACATGTGGTGCAAAGAGATCGCGAATATGAATTTCCAAGAGTGGTTTATAAGAAGAGAGTTGAATTCCTGTAGGGTAGTTCCATTCTTAGTCACTTGGGAAACATGGCTGGCCCACAACTCTAGTTTATTTGAAGATAAACCAATCCCATATTTTCAAATCTTTGCCCAAGTATTTACTCTATTATTAGTTTACAAACCTGATGTGAGTATAAAGGAGTGGAGGGTTGTGAGAGCACTTTCGATGGATAGGTCTTATGCTTGGAGTTTCTTTGATGGGGCTTGACAAGGGCTAGGGTAGACATGTAATGTGGGTTTTGTTTTATTTCTATTAGATTCTCATTTCTTCACTGCAAAGGCTAATTTGGGAAAATGAACAAATAATGTTGGGGATTTCAACTCTTTACTTTTCCTTATGAAATCTGCACTTAACAAAGGGATTGTCAAGCTTTAGATTTTTTGGGATTCAACTCTCACAATAAATCGGATTCAAGATTAGCTTCAGGTCCATAGTGGTTTATCCCCATTGGCTAAGAATTTGAAGGAGATTCCAAGGCAGTTTAATGAGGTATCTTTTAAACATGTCTACATGGAGCTCAATGTTCAAGCCGATACCCTTTCTAAAGATGATTTACAATTGATGGAAAATTAGATCATTGAAGATGAATATCGGGAGGGACTTTTAGTCTCCTCCAGGTCCACTAATATTTTTGAGCTTTATTTATTTATTATTATTATTTCTTTTTTCTTTTCTTTTTTTCTTTTGTGGATAGGTTTCAATGTAATTTTTGACACTTTTTGATTTGGTTACTTGATAAGTGTTCAATGAAATGTAAACTATTTGAACATAACAATTTTAGTAACATCTTCCTAATAAATAGTAGATAAAACTATAAGTAATTGAATAATATATAAAAACAATAATACAAACTTTAACAATTATAATCATACACTGTGTAAAATTTATTTTTAATTTTCATATATATATATAACCATAAACGCAATGTATCAATAATAAAAATGCACCCTACTATTTATGGTAAGTATAATGTATCAATAATAAAAAAATAAAATTAAAATCATACATATAGAAAAAATTAATATAATAACTAAATATATAATAATAAAATAAATTAATCTAAAATTTTTTAATTGAAATTTTTAAAGTTTTAAGAGATTATTACTATTATTATTATTTAATTTTTTCCAAATTTATAAGGTTCAAATTAATAAAGTAATATACATTTTCCAAATTAAAAAAATTGACAAGCTAAAAATACATACATGTAACCAATGATTATGGGTGGATGTCAAGGTGCACGAATTGTGAGTCTTTATTTAATATTTGGAATTGCTTTTAATTTTATTTAAAAAAATAATGTATTATTATTTATCAATTAAAAAACAACATATAATATTTTAAAATATTATAAAAATGTTTTTTTTTTTTTAAATAATTTTTTTTAAAATATATTTTATTTAAAAATAATTATATTATTAAAAAACAAAAAAAAATATATAATATTTTAAAATATTATAAAAATATTTTTTTAATATTTTGCTCTAAAATGTTTTATTTAAAAATATTTATATTATTAAAAAAATTGATTTTTTTAATATTTAATATATAATATTTTTTTATAATAATATCATAAAATTTTCATATTCTTTATTTATTCCGCGAAACCATTTCTTCCACTACCTTTATCTCAGAATAAACCACCAACAGAAAAATCTAAATTTATATTTCTAATTTCCAGCTATCTTTTGGCAGAATAATTCTATGTATCTCAAATAAACTTTTTTAATTTTAAGTTTATATGACTTAGATGGTTTAATATTTTACATCTATAATAATTATGAAACAGATATACTTTATAAAATTAATGTGTAAATTTTAAAATTGATTTGAAATTATTAGTCATTGTATCGATGTAATAATGTTTTCCCTCACTTATTCTAATTCTATTAATGATTTTAGTATCATTCGTTATGAGTTGTTATTTATGTGATATGGAAGTTATTATATTATTTTTACATATTTCTATTTTGAGGTTTTATTTTGCATTTTGTATTTGTGTAAATTTATTTTAAATTTAGTTTTATTAAGTATTAAGAGGGATTATATTTATGTAGATGAAACCAGATTTTATTTTGCATTTTGCACTTGTGTAAATTTATTTTAAATTTAGTTTTATTAAGTATTAAGAGGGATTATATTTATGTAGATGAAATCTTTTTGAAGGAGAAAAATCTTAGAAAGGTTTGGACTTAGATATATTTGATCCATCTTAGTGTTTGATAAAGCCTAAGTTAAGATGGATCTATGTCAATTTAATAACAAATGAATAGTTAACATTGCTCCAATAGTAATTATCTTCCGAAAATGATGACTTAGATTTGTGTCGATTTATGTAGTCTTTTTTCTTAATTTTTTTTTTTTTGGTGTGTATTTACATAAGACTCACATTGAAATATTTTACTTAAAGACTACATTGAAATTAATTTTTGTTACACACACACACATATTTGGTTTTTAACTTTAGATTAGTGACAACATTGTATATTTTTTATTTACTTTATATTTTACAAAAAAATTTACGTGTTAGTTCCAATTTGATCATAGAAAGAATTACACATCTCACTCATATTGGGCTATAGAAAGCACCTCTTGATGCAATTAGTACTCCCCTCTTAAGTTTGTACTAATAACTTATTAGTTATATTACATTTCAAAGGAGCATATGGTTGTTATCTATGTAATATCACAAGTTATCTTGTTATAGTGAAATATACCTTTATCAAAATTTCCTTCCACATTAACACACCCATTTACCAATCACTTGTACTATATGGATTTTGTACTTTGTAATAAACCTACATGACATACCTGCTCAGGGTATCGCTAGGTGGGGTACTCATCATGCACTCATATGATGTGACCCATCCATGAATATCATTAAGGGTCTTCCATCCATCCTAAGGATGCCTTCCTTGAGATGGTGTCTCATCCTTTGAGTTACCTCATCATAGTTGTTGATGTTCAGATTGGTTAAGATCAAAACAACAACCTCACGAGGATAAAATCCCCCCCTGCGTTTTTACAGAGGTGGCACTCCTCTATTCTAGTCTGAATGATATATCTTGAATGTTCTGAACTAAACAATCAAAATGTGAAATGATAAATAGTAAACCCCAAATTTATTTCTTTATAAATATAAAGAAGAATGAAATATATACATTTACACAGAAAATTTCTCGAGAGAAGGACCAAGAATCTTCAAGATTGAAATAAATATACATACAAAATATTATACAGTAATAAAGAAACCATAATATGAAAACAAGAATTTCCTCACATCCATCACAACATGATAAAATTTGATCACATTCATAAGAAGGAAAGATACGAGTGCACAATATAAAGAACTTTAAAAGAGTATTTCATTCAAAACATAAGTGAATTGTTAGAAAAACAGGATCACAGAGCAATAAAATAAAGCAAATGTTAGAATAAAACACATAAGATACACAATATAATAGAGACACAAATATACGTGGTTCACCCAGTGTGGGCTACGTCTACCAGGGAAATTGCCAGGTCCTTCATTTTATTATCCAACAAATGAAGGGATACAACCTACAACACACCCAATGTAACTTCCTCTTCTTTCTCTCATAGTCTCCTCACTCAGAATACAATATTCACAATGATGCATAGCCACAATACAATTTCCCTCATAAAAGAGGGTTTCCTTCTAGGGAAAAAAACCCTAACATAACTTATTCTATCAGATCTACGACCTTATAATGAACGGTCTATATTTACTATGAAATTACAATATACATTTACAAGGAAAATTTTCCTTTGGGGGACCCCCGCTGGGGACCCGCTTGCCCTTGAACCCCACAGGGGGCCCAACCCCCTACAACTTCCCCGCATGGAGGGGTGTAAAGTCTTCATAGGGTATAAACACGGTTGAAAACAAAAAACCTCTAAATCAGGAAGACAATCAGGCTCCACAACCAACAATCTCCCACTTGGAGACGGATCTCAACAACTCCACCACTGTTGTATCTTATGGACTATGATCCTTCTTGGACCTAACAAATTTCTCATCTTCATATTCATGCTTGAAGACCAACTGAAACTAAGCATGAACTTAGTTTCTCCCTGGCTACTCCCTTTGTTAACATGTCTATAGGATTCTGGCTAGTGTGTATCTTTTCCAACTTCAAATGTCCATCTTCCAAGACAGATAATATGAAATGGTACCTGAGTCGTATATGCTTAGTCCTCAAATGGAAGGATGATTTCTTTCCAAGATGAATGTCACTCTCGCTGTCACAATACAACCTGATATTCTCTTGCTTTTTTCCCAATTCCTCCATAAAACTCTGTAACCAAATCATCTCTTTACTAGCCTCTGTAGCAACAACATACTCTGCCTCTATTTTTGACAGTGCAACAACCTTTTGTAGTTTTGAAATCCAGCTTACTTCTATTCCACCTATAGTAAAAACATACCGTGTGGTGCTCCTTCTGCTATCTTTATCACCTGGCATATCTGAATCAACATATCCCTGTAGAACAATGTCTGAACCTCCAAAACATAATGCATGAGTAGAAGTAATTTTCAAATACCTGAGAATCCACTTTACTGCCTCCCAATGTTCTTTACCTGGATTGTTCATATACCTACTCACAACTCCCATTGCATGTGCAATATCTGGTCTTGTGCAAACCATTGCATACATCAAGCTACCAACTGCTGATGAATAAGGGACCCTGAACATGTATTCTATCTCCTCCCGTGTCTTGGGACACATTTCCTTGGTTAATTTGAAATGGATTGCCAAAGGTGTACTAACTGGTTTTGCATTCTGCATTCTAAACCTCTCGAACACCTTCTCTATTTACTCACCCTGAGACAATGTCAATTTGCGATTTTTCCCGTCTCTTGTTATTCTCATACCAAGGATTTTCTTTGCAACACCAAAATCCTTCATCGCAAATGAATTAGATAATTTCTTCTTGAGCACATTTATATCCTGCATATTAGAACCTGCAACAAACATGTCATCTACATACAATAGAAAGACATTATAACTTCCATTTACTAGTCTTTTAAAATAAACACAGTGATCAGAATGACATCTACTACAACCTTGTTCTGTCATAGACCTGTCAAACTCCAAATACCACTACCTTGGAGCTTTCTCTAGACCATAAAAGCTCTTCTTCAACATGCATACCAAATTTTCCTTTCCTTTGACCTCATACCCCTGTGGCTGCTGCATATAAATCTCTTCCTCCAAATCCCCATGGAGAAAATCTGTTTTTACATATAACTGTTCAAGATGCAAATCTTATACTACCACAAGACTTAAAATAGTCCTAATTGAAGTCATTTTAACAAGAGGAGAAATATTTCATCAAAATCTATAACTTTCTTTTGTGCAAACCCCTTTATAACAAGTCAAGCCTTGTACCGCTTTTTCCTCCATCTTCTTCCTTCAACTTGTAAACCCATTTATTATGCAATTCTCTTTTTCCTACAGGCAACTGAAACAAATCCCAAGTCTGGTTATTTTCCAGGGAATCCATTTCCTCTTTCATCCCTTGCTCCCACTTATTTTTAGTGTCTACCTGCATTGCTGCTTCATAACATTCTGGTTCACCAGAATCAGTCAACAATAAATGCTACAATGAAGGAGAGTATCGTTCAGGGGGTCTACTTAATCCGGTAGATCTTCTAACAACACTTGTAGGAGTTTGAGTTACCTGTTGCTCCTGTTGTTGTACATTTTGATTTCCTGGTACCTTTGGAATTTATTTTTCAATGATCTCATAAAACACTGTGTATGCTGGTTTTTCTTTTTCTTGTTTCTTTTTCTGTAACTGATATTTGTACATGACCTTCTCATTGAATATGACATCTCTACTCCTAATTATTTTGTGATTTTCATAATCCCATAAGTGATAACCAAAATCATTAACATCGTATCTAATAAAGGTACACTTCTTGGATTTTTCCTCAAGCTTTGTTCTATTTTCTTTATCAATATGGACAAATGATTCACAACTGAAAGTCTTCAAAAAAGAATAGTTTACCTTTTTACCTGTCCATTCCTCCTTTGGAATTCCACCATCCAGAGAGCTTGAAGGTCCTCTGTTTATTAAGTAAACAATAATATCTACAACATCTTCCCAGAACTGTAAGGGAAAACTAACATGCAATCTCATACTCACATGCTTCATGATTGTCTTGTTCATCCTTTCTGACACACCATTTTCTTGTGGTGTTCTTGGAACTGTCTTCTCTCTATGAATCCCATGGTATGAACAATAATCATCAAAATCCTTGCTACAATATTCACCTCCATTGTCTGATCCGAGACACTTCAACCTTTTTCTTGTCTCATTCTCAACCAAAGCTTTCCATTTCTTAAAAGTATAAAAAACATCAGATTTTTGTTGAATGCAATAAACCCAAGTTTTTCTAGTTGCATAATCAATAAAAGTAACATAATAATGAGATCCACCAAGAGATGATACATGAGCTGGTCCCCATACATCTATATGCACAATCTCTAACCTTTCACTCTTCTTTTATTTCCTGACTCTGAGAAATCTGACTCTCTTCTGTTTTCCATAAATATAATGCTCACAAAAATCCAAATCAATTTGTTTAAGATCTGGCAACAAATTTATTTTTTGAAGTATCTGCATCCCCTTCTCACTCATGTGTCCAAGCCTATGATGCCACAATGTTATATCCACTCCTGTAGAAGCTAAAGAGATAGAAGAGTCAGTATTACCGGTACATAAATACAATGTACCTACCTTCTCACCCTTTGCTATCACCAATGATCCTTTGGTGACCTTCCATGCCTTATCTGTAAATATAGATATACAACCTTCACTTGCCAACTTCCCTATTGAAATTAGATTTTTCCTTAGATCTGAAACATGTCTTACGTCTTTCAACAATCATTGGTTTCTATTCCTTTGCTTTATTTTTACCTTTCCCATTCCAACAATTTTGCATGGTGCATCATCACCCAAATGAACCTGTCTAAAATCACCTTGAACACAATCTAGAAAATGTTTCCTATAGGGTGTGGCATGAAATAAAGCCCCTGAATCTACTACCCAAGACTCAAAAATATTATCTACATAAAGAATCAAAACATCTTGTAACACATCACATGTTACATTTGCTTCCTTATTTTTCTCTTGCTGTCCATCTCTTTGTTTCTTTGGAGCTCTGTAGTCTTTCTTCAGATGTCCTTTCTTCCCACAATTCCAACACTCTATTTTTCCAAGTCTGGATTTGGATCTACCCTTCCTAGAATTCCTGTGGTTCCTTGAGCCCTTTCCTCTATCCTTTTGTCTTCCATTGTTCTCCATGTTTAACACATTACCTGATGTCTCACATGTGATTTTCCATCACATTTCCTCGCTAAGGATAACACCAACAACATCATCCAATTTTAGAGTGTTTGAACCAGAGACATAGTTACTTACAACCATGAACAAGCCATTCCAACTTTCTGGCAATGAGCACAAGATTAGAAGAGCCCTAATCTCATCATCAAAGTCCACTTTTACAGAACTTAGTTAATTAGTAACCATATTAAATTGATTTAAATGATTTGCAACAAACCCACCTTATGACATCTTCATATTAAATAATCTCTTCATTAGAAATACCTTATTGGATGCCGAGGGTTTTTCATATAGTTTAGCCAATGCGTCCATCATCTCCTTCATTGTATTTTCTTTCGAAATATTGAAAGCTACTGACACTGCCAGGATCATCTGTATCGTTCCTAGTTCCTTTCTATCAAGAACCTCCCATTCTTCATCCTTCATGGCCATCGACTTCTTTGCTATTCCACCCAATGGTAGGAATAGATCCTTCTGATATAAATAATATTTCATCTGCATCTTCCATAACTGGTAGTTTTGACCCGTTAAATTTCTCAACCCTAAACTTTCCATCTTCCGCCATTGCTCCCACTCAAACCAAAAACCCTATTTTCCTGCGAGTTACCTTTTGCTCTAATACCAGTTGTTAGAAAAACAAGATCATGGAGCAATAAATTAAAAAAAATCCAAAAATAAAACACAAAAGATATACAATACAATAGAGACATAAATATACGTGGTTCACCCAGTGTGGGCTATGTCCACCATAGAAATTGCCAGGTCCTTCCTTTTATTATCCAACAAATGAAGGGATACAACCTACAACACACCTGTTGTAACTTCCTCTTCTTTCTCTCACAATATCCTCACTCAGAATACAATATTCGTAATGATGCATAACCACAATACAATTTCCCTCATAAAATAGGGTTTCCTTCTAGGGAAAAAAAAACCTAACATAAATTCTACCATTAGATCTGCGACCTTATAATGAATGGTCCATATTTTCTTTGAAATCACAATATACATTTACAAGACAATTTTTCCTTCGGGGGTTTTGCCCCTGAACCCCCATCGGGGAATGATGTCGCCCGAATCGTCATTGGGGGCCCGCTTGCCCCTGGATCCCCCATCCCGGGGGATCGACCCTCGGACCTCGTAGGGGGGCAAGACCCCTTGCAACTCCCCCGTGTGGAGTGGTGTACAGTCTTTCTGGGTGTAAGTCTTCATGGGGTATAAACATGGATGAAAACAAAAAACCTCTGAATTAGGAATATAATCAAGCTTCACAACCAACACAAATATGATAGGTGCACTTCAAAAATATCATGCTCATAAACTCATAGTTTGAGAAAATAATTGAAATTACAGCCCGAAGTAGTTCTCTTGGGATTTAAAAAATAATAGACTATTTTAAAACAAAATAAAGGATCCTGTTTTTCCAAATGGAGTGGGATGGCACTCTCATGGACCATAAAAGAAAGTAGAACATGAATAGACCTGAAAAAACAAAAAATAGGTGGTCAGATATTAGTTATGGACTCTCAAGAAATGAAAATAAACGACTGGACGATTTCTGAACGAGAAGAATAAAAGATGGGGATTTACGAAAAATGATGAATTTTCTCTACTTACTGTAATGTATTCTCTTTCTTATTATATGCTTGCTGAGGTGCCTTTTGTAATGCCTTTTGCTGGAATTCCGTGATCGGTTGCAACTACCTCTTCTTGATATGGTTATACTATTTTACTCAAGGCATTTTTTAATCAATTTTCAATATAGTCTCTCATTGGTGCAATAACTATTTCTTGCCTTACTTTTATGTCGAATAATGAATTTTCCAGATTTCTAAAGTCCATTGAAAGTTGGCATAGTGTGTCCTTAATATCTTCATTTTTGTTTACAACACTAACCAACCAACTCTCCACTTCAAATTTCGAATACTCAATTAGGCTATTAAATCTCTCAACATATGCAGTCTTCAATAATTCCAATTTTTCTTCAAATTGCTACTTTGACATAAGCATTGAATCTAATATTAAAATGTTGGTTCTCCACATCACCAATTGATCTGCCCAAATCTAATTCAATCAATTTTAAATATAAGTCCCCCTTTTTAACACTTATGGTATCATAATCAACTAACATTTCCCTTAGACAATTTACTATTTTTATCCAACATGCTTTAAGTTGCTTTATTCAAGTTGGTGAAGGAAAGTCTTCCTCTTTTCTTCATAGTTCACGAACACTTGATACTTTTTCAACAAAGGTGGAAACAACTCCCTTATAGAATTCCTCATCATTTTCAAGATTGGCTTGCAGATATTGTTTGAAGTTTTGTATTCTTGATCCCAAAGTAACAAAATTATTTTCCAATTTCCATGTCTCTAGAATAAGAGACATTCTTTTCTTAATGTTTTCTCCAACATATCTTCTGAAAAAAACAAGTAGGCTCGATGTTCCTCTCATCCTCAAACTAGATTTTGGTGTTCCATCAAAACTCTTCCAGGGCTGCATTGTAGTAATTGGAATGGAAAATATAGGTGGGGGAAATCAAAGCATTCTCTAGTTCTCTAATTCTTTCTTTTAGGGTGGAATTTTCATTCTACATTTCTCTGATTGACATCTTTAGGGCTTCACTCATAGATTCATGAATCTACACAATTTTATATGGTGGAACTCCATTGAGTTCGAGTTCCGAGATCAATTTTCCTTGAACCTTTTTATTTTTTGCATGAATTTTTTCAATGACCAATTTCTTTGAACTTTTGTTGAACAGGGCACTGTGAAATGTCAGATATTGTTCTTCAAATAGAATTGGTTCATGTGTGGCCAATTTTGCTATGACTTCTGTAATGTACTATGCTAATTTTTTTTCAAGTTTTTCATTCATCTTACTATCATGAGCCTTTAATCAAAACAAATGGTATGCAATTCGTTTAACCACCCTTAACTGTCTGGTCACTTAGAAAAAAATGAAGGATAGAGTGGGCAAACTGTACTCATAAATTGTTACTCAAAATTGTAAATAACAACAATGCATATGTCTTTTACAACGCTTTCCAAGGCAATATAAATAGAGGTTAAACAATGGACTGTTCATAAAATATCTCCTATAACTGAAGGGAGATTGTACAACAAACACATGAAATATACAAGGCTGTGGGATATATTGGTGTTGATGTTATAAAAATGCTAACTCAACAACCAACAATGTGAACTCGTCCTCAATAAGAAAGCCTGCAATTGATTCCAATCTTCGAACAAAAAATAGCCACAAGAACAATAGAGAAGCCCCACAATAAAAACACCTTCTTTAGCACGTGGAGTTTCCAGAAAATTGACCCATCGAATGTATGCGTTTCCCACACAATGGAGTCACCCCATATCCAATAAAATCTCAGCTCAAGTGAAGATTCAACCCAATGGTGAGGAACTCATCCAAATATGATATTTGAACTCCAATATGAATGAGCCCAACATTGAGTTTTCTTGCTTCCCACACACATATTCGTGCCAATCACTCCAAATTCTCCCTCTAGCCTCCAAGACACAATCTTTACACCCTATTTGATCTTCTTCAAGAGTCCATAAGAGCCCAAATTTAGAGAATGCATATGTGAATGGATTTCCCCACTATTTTCTTAGTAAAAATTTGTCTTCAAAGCATATTTGACCCCCCCTTTATGAAAATAGCTTGCTGCCTCCTCTAGAAAACTCAAACACAATAAGAAACCCGCTGCAAATGAAGGTATCTCTATCTGGAAATGAAATGCAAGGAAGAAATCTATGAGATTTCCTCCATAAATGACTAACTAGGGTGGATGGTCTCACCACCGAAGCCAATCCCCCAAAAAATTTCCTAGGGTTTCTGTCCCAAGATTTCCAAAGCCACAATGAGCTCTCTCAATAAGAAATTAGAAAAATGTCAATGCTAGAATGAGAAAGGGTGCCCTCCTTCTTCCATTTTATTTGTTCGTTGACTCTTTTGCAACCCTTTTACTCTTTTAATCAATTTAAGTGATGCTTCATATTCTTCCTAAGTCACTTTAGGCATTTTTTTCCTCCCCCCCCCCCTTTTAATTATCTAATGTTGTTTTGTTAGGCACTTCCCCCTTAGGACATTAAATAATTAATTAATTCCCTTCTTAAGGACTATATCCTACATGAATCACTTAGGCTACTGCATCCAAGTCCCATGATCACTCGGAAGGGGACATGACAGTCCTCCCTCCCCGAGATTGCTTATCCCCAAGCAATTGCATATTTGTTTGTTGCAAAATTTGTTCATTCTCCCAAGTGGCATCTTCTGCAGGAAACTCTCTCTGTATGACCATATATATTGAATTTACTAAGACAACTGAGAGGGGGGGTGAATCAGTTGTTATTGTGCTTAAACAATATTAAGTCTATTAATACATTCTTAATCTTTCTTCAAGTGATCATCAACATTATACAACATATGGACAATAAAAATAATGAGCATCAATCACACATAAGATATACACAGAGACATATTTTCACGAGGAAACCCATAAAGGGAGAAAACCTCTTCTTCTTCGAAATGATAGGCAGTCTTTTAAGTTCTGTACATCATCTATAATTGAGCACCAACTCAATGTGAG